>DWLR01002115.1:0-16217 GCA_018246295.1 Papilio alexanor hazarajatica
AATAATCGATTTTCGAATATAAATCGATATCTAATTTAAAATAACAAAAAAGATTAGGTTAGGTTAGGTATGTTTTAAATAAAATAAAAAAGACTAGGTTAGGTTAGGTTAGGTATGTATTAAATAAAATAAAAAAAGATTAGGTTAGGATAGGTTAGGTATGTTTTAAATAAAATAAAAAAGTTTAAAATGGTGTTATTACTGTGAGTATGTATGAAAGTTTTATTTATTTTTTTCCTCAAAAATTAATAATTTTCCAAAATTTTCTATTTGAAAAAAGCGTAAATGTGATTCTAAGTGTAATTTACTGTCATTGTGAAATTTTTGGTGAATATACACCACGATCCCCTCTCATGCAATATTACCAAAATTAGTTATGTTTTTTCAAAAACACTAAATGTGAGTTTCTTTTTAATTTAAATGTATGAAATACACTTACGGCTAATATCCACAAGTCGGTATAAAATCACAAAACGACTAAAAAATAAACCTATTCAAAAATTAATATAGCGAGTAAACTTTACTAGCAAATACACAATAACATTATGACATACTGAACGTCAGATTTTTTTTATTTAATAAAAGAGCAAACACAATTTAAAAACAATACGTATCAAAAAGGATATAAAATGAATAAAATTGACCTGACTCAAACTAACATTTTTCAATATTGACTTCACTCAATGTGGTAATTTGTAATATTTTTTATAGTTTCGAAAATAACTATCAATCTAAATTTTACTTTTAGAAGCTTTGTAACAAGATAATAAAACTTTGATAATTCATTATAGCCTAAAGTAAATAAATTCTTCTCCGAACTTAAAACAGCTCACAAGACGCGCATATATTTTATCGTTTCGCTTAGAAAATAAAAGTAAATCCATTTCTCTACGGAACTATAGCTGTAAAGATGTCGGAAAATGTTCTAGTTAGTTTTTTTTTAAAGTTTTGTACGTTATTTTTCATTATATAGAAGTTGGTATAACGAGGTAATTTACAATAGTTTTCATAAGCAATGAAATCCACAAAAAAATACGACACAAGAATTCTATCCGTAATCTATGCATACCCCTCTGGATTACGGGCATGAGAGTATGTTATGTCAAATCTATCGTTTCCTTGAGAAGTTGTAACGTTCGATTCGATTACATAAAAAGAGTTTAGAGGACTTAGATCTCAAACTATTCAAATAATTTATGTACTTAGTTTAGTAATAAGGTAAAGTTAAGTTAGTTATAAGCCTTAATTGCATTCGAATTCAATTCGAATTTTACACAGAAAGCCAAAATATTTTAGGGATATACTTGTCAGATTTGTAATAAATCGCTGTCTGTTCTTACACTGATTGGATATAAAGGTTAGGAAAGTGTTTAATGTCATATTGTAGGCTAGAAAATATCAGTATTAAAATATTTAGTAGAGTTAAAAATAAAATATTTAGTAGAGATATCTCGTTTCGATTTCATAATGTTGAAATCGTGTGTTAAGAAAGTATCAGTAAATTTATTTCTACGGGTAACCATTGACACCACCAAGTCCGAAGCCGTACAGTTCAAAAGTTATCTAACAAATCACTTCCAGTTCGCTTTTGTAAAAAGTGCAGAGGTTCGACGAACGACCTAGTTTTATTTCTCATCATTCATAATCAGTCACGCTAAGTCTTATTACAGATCCATTAAATCGGAACAGGGATCGGATCTTAAGTCTATCAATACGCAAATTTTCGGTATATTTTCGGAACCCAAAGCCCAATGACATTCAAAATCATATGGAACCCACTAGCGAAAGTCCCCTTTCCAATAAAAGATATGTTTTTGAAATTGCTTAGGAATTGAAAAAGTTCTGGCAACAAACATAAAAAATACAACTGAATTAAGAACCTCTTCCTTCTTTTTGAAGTCGCTTAATAATATAAGTTCTTTTTTAATTTCTTGCTAATGAAATAGCAAGAAATTAAAAAAGAACTTAAAAGTCTTAAGCCTTTCGCTACATCGGATCATAAGTGAAACATATTTTTTTTTTAGTTTTAAAATGATCATACAAATATTCTATTCCACTGTACATATAACTCAGCACTCTAGCTGCTAGAAGGGTTCAAAATTAATAACGTTTGTAAATAAATCAAACTCGTTTTCAATGCGTATTTCATTAATTTACGAAAAACCCTGTCTCGAGTGGTACTGGTGGCAAGACAAACAAGGCACTCTAATTTAGGTGTTGTCAGTAATTACTAAATATAATTTTTGGCAGAGTAGCATTTACTATTTTAGTAACAAAATCCTTGTTTAGATATATTGATGTTGATATTAAATATTGATGCGTATATCTAAGTTAAAACTTATTACTTGGGAGTGAAAATAGGACAGCGCAAAATAAGTATGGGATTAAATCAATGCCATCAGCAAGACGTACTTAGCTACACCGTAAGCTGAGCTGGTTACAAATGATGTCTTAAAGAAAAGAGCCTACACGGTATTATTTGATTAAAATTGATAAAATATATCTTTTAATTTTAGTAAATTGGACTTTTTTTAATACCAGAAGGTGAGAAACGATCAATTGGTCACCTATGAGTAAGTAATCGCAACCCATAGACATATGCAGCAACCATTTGCGAGTTGTAGATGCGTTGTCTACCGTTAATGAACAGATGAGGAAATAGACAGAAAACTGGAGATTTTCTTCTTCTATCCAGCTACCAACACCACCACCAACCTCGGCCTATGATCGTCCACTGCTGGACATAAGCCTCCCCGATTGATCGCATCATTGGGGGGAATATGCCATAATCGCCACGCTTGGCAGGCGGATTGGCGATCGTATTATGTTCCACCGTACTAAGGAAAAGACGCTGCTGCCCTCTCTCCGGTGGGTCTTTATATCCAGACTCAAGACAAACAGACATGTTCATGCACACAAATGTTTGTATTGTGTGGGAATCGAACCCACGACCTGCAGCGCGAAAGGCAAGTGTCTTGCCGCTGCGCCAACCGGTCAGTCAGCCCTTCCCCATCAAATTTTCTTTCCCTTCCCACCGAAAAATGTGGGAGATGACTAAAATTAGGACTCTGGCATCTCACTCTTCAGACGAAATGCATTAAACTTCTACTACACGTCTGTCTTCTGTGTGGCCGTGGTATTTAACCGGTAGAGCGGACCATTCGTGCAACATACAATGTTGTTGCTGCGGACTTTACCACTGTTAAAACGTATTAAAAATAAGTATTAAATCTGTAATAAATTTAGGGGTGGCATCCACTGTTAGTGAGCAACAAAGGACCGATTTATTTTGCTAGTCATGTTGTTTGTGTGTCGTGTCATGTTTGGTACATTCGTTTAAATTCTTGCATGGCGAAAGTTTAGATTCTTGTCACGTTCATCAATAATAGTTTGTTGAATATTGTCTTTACTGATGAAAAAAAAAAACATTAAAAGTTATTTCTAATTTTCAATTAGGAACCGAAAAAAACAATAAAATTTTATTTTAAGTTGGGAATCGACAACAAAATTGCAATACTACGGATTGTGGACGAATTCAATTTTCTCTACAACAATAATACAAATACAATCAAACATCGACACAATGCGGAGAAACCGAGGTACAATCTTCTGTATAAATGGATTTTATAAATGTTAAATAGCTTTTATCTGTTTTATAAATGTTATAAAGTTGTTATCGATACCTGAATTATTGAATTAAGGATTTTTCTATTTAATGTTTTACTTACGTAGCCTTCTTACTTATAAACTTAAATAATACTGTTAATACTTTACTAAGTATCATTACCAAGTATCTGAGAACGTTGTATTAAAAGTTTTTCGTATTCTTCTGTAGGCTTATTAGTTTAGAAAAAGTTCTGTGCGAATGCTTAACCGTCCGCGCCGAAAATAATTAAATTTCTAACTAGTTGAGCACGTTTCGCTCAGTTTTCGTCCGAAATGTAAAGTGAGTAAACCGAGCGTGAAGCTATGCAATCAAAAAACTACCGGCAGCGAAATTAAAAATAAAGAAAGATTAATATAATACCATAGGATCTTTCTTCAGCAATTTGAAATAAAAATATATTTGATATGTTATAAACATCAATTACATAATATAAATCGGTATGTATATAAGTTCGAGTTGGACATCCCCTACTAACTTTTACTTTTGCAACAGAGTGAAAGTCAGAATAAGAGTGCCAGAGACAAGACAATAAATTTTTCCTGTCTCTCTCTTTTTTATTGTACTTTGTTATTATGTAATTAAGCAATCTAAGACAGAATAACAGTTTTATTTTGTGATAGCCGCGGGTGAAAACAAATCAAGGAAGATACGAAAGCGCCAGTCGGTCGAGGTAACTGAAAATCAACATTGCAACGTCGCGACCCTTTGTTTATCCATTAGCTTACAAGGAACTGAGCAAATGTAGGGGAGAAAAACTTGCTCGAAATTGCAATATTTTGTTACGACACTAAAGATATTGACATTTCAGTAAAAATGTGTTCATTTACAAGATATTTCTTTTCAAATTTCTATAGATAAATAAATTAGATTACCAATAAATTTAAAGTAAAAATATACAGATAATGTAAAATAATAAAAAAAAAGTTGTGCAAAGTTAGATGAACATGATTCCTTGTTTTTAAAGTATACTTACTACTTTCCCTTTGAGTAATAACAAAAATAATCGTACTATTTACATCCATAAAGTTTTCCAAGCGCACGATTGTATTAAGGGTAATTAAAGCATACACTATCACATACCCGCACATCGCTTCCGAAGTATTAACTTTTCCTTTGATCGGTGAAGTGATTATTCACTTTGTATTCAACGCGCACTTAACTGATTTAATACTTTGTAAGCCTTAAGTTTTAATATCTATTATTATAAAATCTAAACAGTTTTTGTTGCATTTGTTTTCTTACTTTGCTCAAATTTTTAATTAAAATGCTATCTATCAAATCTAATTCAAACATATAGAAAGAAAAAAACAGGTGATAAATTAAACACCTGTGACGTAATCTGATTTATTATATTTATTGCTACTTTAATTTAAGTGTGGCTACTTATTTAATATTACTCTTATTAAATTAAATTAATAAAACTATTAAATTTGCGACATGAATGAACTTAATGCAGTGCCAGTAAGAGTAAAACAAATTTGATTTAAGAGTTTTCAATCCGGAAATTCTAATGTCAAAGATACGAGGTGTATCTTTCGGTCGCACTATTTAGCGATTTAGCTAAAATTAAGGGAGTTTGGTTGGGAGGTGCTAATACATTCGCCATATAGCCCTGAACTTGCACCTTCAGATTTCCACCTATTTCGGTCTCTTCAGAATTATTTAGGTAGTATCAGGTTAACATCAAGAGAGGACTGTTAAAACTACTTATTGCGTTTTTTTAGAAGACCCAAAATTTCTACATCAACGGGATCATGTCACTACCTTCAAGATGGCAAAATGTCATAGAGCAAAACGGTACACATATACTGTAATTAAATGTAAACTTAAAAAAAGTTTTGGGTTTTCATATAAAACGCGAAGAAACTTTTCTCCCAACTTATTTTGAGATCGTCTCGTCGATATAGTAATGTTAAGGTTAATAACTATGTAAGATAGGATAGAGACAATTTCGCGACAGCTCCTAGATACAGGATATGCAATAAACCTGAGCTAATGGCGTTAGCTTCGGGTACGAAGTCTCACAGGCGCTTTTAACGAGCAGTACAACCGTATTAAATTACATACATATACAGTACGAGTATAGGCATTTGCGTTCTATGATGACATGCATATAGGAAAATTTTAAGCAATATTTTATTAATTTATTAAGTAGCAAAACTTATTGTGTGAAATACACATAATTTATTATGATAAGCAAAATTAAATGTAACAGTCACAGATTTTAAAAAATGTAATTAAATTAGAATTAAAGTAAAGATTTTTATAAAGAGTAATCTTTTAATTACTCTTATATATATCATCTTATAATAATAATCTTTAAATTGTAAAATTTGAAAGACGTTTTAATATGTTACTTATACTCGCATATAATTTAGATAGTTTGACTCCAATGTTTATTAAAACAAAAACGAAAATTACTATTTTTTAATTACTTCCTAATACGAAGAATAAAAGTAAGACGAACTCTAAAAAAATGTTTTAATTTTATAAATTTCGAAAATGTTATAAATTTCAATATGTACACAACATTTTAAAGCAATATTGCTTTAAAATGTTAACCACATATTATCCTAAGAGTTAGAAGTAATCAATTATTGGAATAGAAAATTTTTAATAAGCCTGTAAGAGTGACGGTTGATGTAATTGTGTTAACATTGTATTAATGTATCATACAATATTCTAACAATTAAGATGATAACGCACAGTGTTGCAAATGGGCCTTGCATTCATAACGAATGTTGTGGTATCACAGTCTGCACGGTATCTATAGCAGCACGCTGGCTTCCTTTGCATTGCAATGAACGGGCTTAGACAAGGGCTCGCACACATCGTTATACAGCGTATGAAGCTTAATGACTATAGAAGATATTTCAGAAATCTGCAAAAAATATACAGCTGTGGTAACTGCCGAATTACGGATGTATCGAAAAACTGGCAGCTTAAAAATAAGAACGTATTTCTTTTTTTTTTGAATCGATAAATTTGAGTAAATAAAATTGTAATGTTCAAACATTCAAATTTGAAAAAAAAAACTCAATAGTTGATATTTTGATTATATAGATGATTGACAGTAGTAAAACGGGGGTGAGCGTTTTCGGGTAAAATGGGATAATTTAAGTCTTAGATGAATTAAATGTTCATCAGTTTTTTTTCTGTAATATCGCATGGTCAAATTTTCGATCTAGGCTATCGATGATAATATGGTGTTGTACTACACGACTATTATCATTGATAGAAGTAAGAAATCGGTGTTTGTATATTCTCTGTACGTTCCTGAACCACTGATAAGATTGTGATGAAACTTTAGTAGATTTTTCTGAGGACTCTCGCTAGAAAGATCTTTTTTTATAGTTTTGAATGAAACTTTTCGCACTATGTCTTGATATTTTTTTTTACTGTTTAATTTTTTTTACTTTACATGGCACTGCAACGCAATCTTCTATCAAAAGATAATTTTAATTTTTCACTAAGTTACAAAGCAAAAAATCGCCGTCATTGAAATTTTCCATTGTTCACCGGAAAACACACAAAGTAAAATTAATCAATAGAAGGCTTCGCAGTGCAGTTGTTATGATAATCTGGCCTTTCCCAGTGTCTTAGTTCGTCGGTAATTAAGGGATGAGACGTTACTTAGTGCGAGTTTAAATACAACGTGACTTTTCAGTCCAGCGATCAAAGTGAAATTGAAGCAACTTCGGAACTCAAATGCGGGCTTGTGTAATTATTTATTATGTTTTTACTCAACTTCATTTACTGTCGGAAACGGCGTTTGTTTATAGAAATGGCGTCATTTTCAATTTTAAACATTTATTACAACTTAAAACATTTAAATATCTATATAGAGAGAATTATAAACTAGCCAGCTTCTTATTATTTTAATTATAAAAAAAAAGAAATGACTTTGGTTTAAGAATTGTGTTACACATTTTAATAGTAGACAACTCAATATAATTTTTATTTTTAAATAGCACCCCTCCCCGGTTATGCTAGGGTATATAGATACATATCATATCATCATCATATCATCGCTACACAATAACATCAGCCTCTTTGCCAACCTTTGAAGGAAAGGTAAAAAGAGTAGTCCAAGAAAAAGGAGAGTAGAAAGATGGGAAAGAGACAAGACCTGTGGCACCACACTTATCAGACGAAACGCGAGAGTACCTTTAATGGAAATAAGCTGTGTGTGTGTGTAATAATGTGTGTTCCTAACATCCGGAATGGTCGGCTGGCTGGCTCAATACACTATAAAAACTAATAGATTGACATTAATCATATCTATGTATCTACGTATCTACGTATGTCCGATAAATTTGTAAAACTGCTAAGAGTAAAAATAGTTTATTAAAACGCATGCTCGAACATGAAATAATAAATATAATCACGGACCTTGTAAGTAAATTTCTCGCCTTTATAAACTTTTTAACTTGGCGTAGAATGAATTCAAAGGAATACAACAGAAATAAAAGACATGATCGAGCTAATTAACTCGATCGTCAGGCATTTAGAATTATTCATTCAAGACTTCGAATTGTAAAAAAAAAACAGTTTTTAACTTTGTGAAATTCGATTTTAGGCGATTGAAAAACTTTTTAAAATGGCTAAAGGTATATTTATTTTTAATATTAACATGTTATTAAAATGAATTATAATTTTTTTTAAAGAACATTGATGTAAGTGATGCATATAAAAAGTCCAATTTTCTGTTGCGAAACTATGCAAATTGTAGTATTATCACGTTTTTTAGTTTATTAATTTTAGGTATAAAGGAGTAATAAGAATTTTAAAATGTTATAATATCTCTAATATAATATATGTAATATGATCTCGGCCAGAGAAGTTAAAAACAATTAGTATAGTAAGGATGAGAAGATTTTTAACTACGGCAAATATGAATGTTTTTTGGTTATATAAAACCCATAAAAAATGACCAAAATAGATGCTTTTGTATCATTGGAAGAATAGAATTCGAAACTTCTAAGAAACTGCAAGACAAGCCTTAGGGTGACTTATTGTATTTAGATCCCGCTTCCCGTCGAAAGTTGTATAAAAAACCTTCTGGTCTATTGTTTGTTATATACTGTAGCGGAATGATAATTGCATGGTTAACAAAAGCCACACAGATTTTTTTTAGATTAGCCTACCTAGATTGAGTTCAAAAGCATGAGAGCTCATGGCTGATGCTAAAGACCATCGACTTGTACGTAAACAGTATTTTACAACAATCTTAACTTGTTTGTGTGTATTATTTCGGGTCAAACTTTAACCCAACTTCCAGATGAGATTTGAAATTTCAACAGCAGCTAAATATCGCATGAAACGAAAATGAAAAAAAAAATAGTTCGTTTTTAGGTTGTGGTATAGGAAAACATAAATATTATTCCCGTATACATAGATATTATTTCTTTCAAGTGTTATCAACGTTTGTAAATAAAACAGTGGTTGTAAATAAAAAGTAAGAGAAGTCATATAATCTGAGAAAGTTTGTCGTTACTCCCAGTTGACGATAAATGATCCTAAGAAATTACACTCGAGGGGGAGAAAATAAACAAAACCACTCCTATATAAATGGAAGTAACTAGAAGCACGTAGGCAATCATTGTGTTGAGAAAGTATGAGCCCACTTATTTCTCATGGGTGTTAGAATAAAGGAAAAATAAATTCACAAGTCATTGTTACTGTAACGTTTTGTTTTTATGATACTTACGTCATGTTTCGCAAAGTGTAATGGTCTCTTGAATTAATGTTACAATTATTTATTATTAAGCCTATTTAAGGATTATTAGCAAATTTTGCATCTATGTATATAATTGAACAATATTCTATTTAACCATTTCAATTAAGCGTTCTGCTAGGAAATGATTCAGGATCATAGTCGAATATTGGATCTTAACCCTTTTTATCCTCCACAACTATTTTTTTATTCTTTCCATTCACGCTTTTCGTTAATTGTTTTATCTCAGTATAATAAAAAAATAAAATTTGTGTTGTTTCACTCTCGTCGCCAGTATTATCCATACTCACCGAAAACTGTAATCAAAGAGACTCAAAGAAAATTGTATGATATGGATGAAAGGTACATCATATTACATGGTGATGAGTTTTGTCATTCCAACATAAAAAACATGGCGTCGCTAGTGATGTCTTATCGTAAAATAAAGGGAGGTGACACATTCCGCAGACCTTATCCTAAGCCATGAAGCCATCGACATTTCATGTCCTCTACGGGCTTGAATTATTCTTCATAGATAAATAAGAACATTTTAAAAGATAAAGATGTAATTAAACAAGACCAGTAAATATTGGACAAACGAAGCTCTTCATTTCTAGCTTAAGTTTTATGAAAGGGCATTAAATAATTTACAACATTTCACGGTGTCAATTCCGTACTTGAGCTGCAAAAGGAAAAGAAAACAAGCTAAGTTAGAGGAGGCTGCAGAGAAGCCTATATAAAGAATGTGCTCTATCACCACTGCGTCACACGGCAAGCCTTAAAAGCCACTCGGTGACTAGAGAGCGTAAAAGTGTCCAGACATAATTTTTTTTTCTTTTCAAAGTTACGCTGCAATTTTTTAATCATTCGTAAAATAAATTTTATGTTACGAAATTATGAAACATTTAAGCGGTTAATTTAGTATAGTAGTAGTCAGTAAACATATAGGTATCCTGTTCTTATAAAAGTTAGGTTCAAACTATTTTTTTAAAGGCGTAATTTACAATTTTGACTGTAATAGTCATCGCAACTTTTACTTCGCATATATATACTTTTCTATCTTTCAGTGTTACTATTTCATTAACATGCAATATTCATCATATTTCATTCCTTTTCCCACATACGAAGGATTAGCACAATATGTCCTTCTCTTTCATATCTCCTGGACTCTACTGTATTCCATGGTGTGACAGGTTTTGGCAAAAGTTTTTACTGCCGTTCTCCTGTCTGGCGCCAGCCCCATTAGGGAATCATATATCGTACATCCTCATTTATTTCTATTTTGCTGAAATTCGTTAATTTAACGAATTCAAGGTTAACAAGTGGGGTTTTATTACATCCGGCTCGAAGGACTAAACTGTTAGATATTTAACTCTATTCGATGTTATCACAAAGTCCCGTACGATAGTGCGCGTAATGATCGGCGGCCCCTCGCGAAGTGTCCAAGTCCTCTCCACCTGCACCGCTGTCCACGCGGGAGCGCCCCGCGCAGCTCGCAGACACGTTCGCGCTGAGGACACGCAGAGGGCGAACACTAATAATATCAAGAGTTAGTAAGCAGTCTGTAAGAAATAGTTGCTCACTATGAACTTTTACAATGAAGCAACTTTTTTAATCCATTGGCCAATTTATCACGAAGAATAATGACTGCGCCCGGGAGTTATAATCGCATTTCTTACTAAGTAGTTTTATCTTACTGAATTTTTAAAAAAGCTTTTAAAGCAGAATTTTCATACATAACCTAACTAGGTTAGCTACATTAACTGAGGATCTTAAAATTAATATATATAATGTAAAGGAGTTCAGATGTTTTTTTTTATAGAATAAGGGAGGCAAACGAGCAGCGGGTCGCCTAACATTAAGTGAACCGACGCCCATGGACATCCGCAACACCAGAGGAACTACAGATGCGTTGTCGTCCTATAAGGAGGAAGTACACTCTCTGCTTCAAGGCCCCTAACTGACGTAAGAGGTGTTGAGATAAATAAAATCGCCTGGTGTTAGGGAAAGTATTTCCTACAAACTCCTTTTAATAATATCTAGATATATTACAACAACCAAATACAATTACCAACAACGATTACAATAAATGAGTTAATATGTTGAATGTTTTTGATAGTAATTTATATCGATTAAATTAGTGACATCCTAAAGAAGGTGATTACCCGAAACGGGCGACCATGTGTATGGATGATGCATGCGTAGATGTATGGATTTAGAGGAGGCAAGAGAGGGGTGCCGGGGTTGCGCCAAGTGGAAATCCGTAATCTCTGCCTACCCATCTGGGTTACGGGGATGAGTGTTTGAATCTGGTAAGTTATAAAAAGCTCAAACATTATAGACGGTAGGTATACTGTCCAGTGTGCGAATGTTCGATACAATAAGCGAAGTGCTCTATCCACAGGCCCTGATTCATCGCAGACAATATTTGCTTATCGTACGCGGTGCGGTATTGAACTCATCCAGCGGAAAAATACGATTTATGATTCTAATTTTATGTGCCTTCAATATTGTTTTAGTATTGTCGTTTTTTTAGTTTAAGATTCTATATAACAACATATTAGGTTTATTACTTGACCTCAACGGTATAAGTTTTGGTCGCCTTGTTGTTTAATAATGAAACATTTATTTGAGAACTACGCAGTGTTTGAATTGTGGACACATGGCCCAAACTAGAAAAGTACCACGAATTCACTGTGTATCCACATTTCAGGAAGGTCGTTAACGCAACTGTAACTCTTCTCCTCGTTATGAACATCAGTTGAATCGCGTATTTATTTGCTCATTTCTAACTTAAAAATATCAACCTTCTCTTCTTTCGTTTTCCTTTTCTCATACCACACAAACAATTATCCTCGCATTATTCTGTTAATTTGCGCTTCTTCCTACATTTATTGTCTAATACTGAATTTTGTTTCTCAATATTCAAACCAATTAAAGAGATGAATACTAAATTCTAAATTTCTTTAAAAAAAATGGGATTAAGACATAAGTTACACACAATTATGAATAGCTACACACACTTGAAGTGTGTGTAACTATTCATAATTGGCTATAAGTTATCAAAGCGGCCAATGAATAGTCCATTAAGTGCGAGTCCCCTTAATAGCAATTTAACGGCGAAAAAGCTTATAAGCGCTTAATTTAGCCGGAGACATGCTTTTAAGTAATTAGATCTTTGTGCTTATACTGTCGAAAACTTTACTATATATTGACCAATCTTTTTATACTGTTGGTAGCAACATGCAACCATAACAGCGGTGGGGGCATAGAAAAAGATAAAATCTACTTGTATCACAATGAAATAGTATATAATAAGTAATTATAATACATTTTCCATTAACATAAACAGTGCACACAGTCAAAGTCTTTTGAGTATAATTAAAATTGCATATGTTAAAAAAAAATTGTCCAATATCATTCTTAGTTTTGACGTCTTATCGTTTGAAGTCATATTTTTCATAAAAGTGTCTTTGACATGCTAATAATAGCATTAATTTGAAATTCTTTTTTTGCCTCCAAGCTTGGATCATTTTCAAGGTATCAAATTTTCCGTGTCAATAGTACTCTTCAGGTGAGAAAGGGGAAAAAGAAAACTAAGTAAACGAGAAGGCTGACGTTCGTTGGACAGAATGTGCCCTATCATCACGGCAGCGCACCTCGAGTGGTGCTCACCAACTAGAGAGCGGAAAAGTGTTCAGCCATCAAACCGGAAATGTTTTATTGTGAGATCTAACAGAGTCTTATATATGGTTTTTGGTTAAAGATCAAAGCACCACGCAATATAAATAAAACTTTGAGTATCTTAACAAAATAATAATAATAATAAAGACTTAAAAGAACGCTCAAAGATCTAGAATATATAAAGGTTCTTTAATTTTAAACTAGGTGGCGTTATTATCAATCGGAAAATGATTTTTCCCTAATGTTTTGATTTACGCTATAAACTCGAGGGTAATTACTAACAAAGAAGTGCGTATGCAGATACTTATATCACGCACCAGATCACTCATGGTGAATATAGTACCAATTTATATTTGATAACAAAATTAGGATATATTCTGTATTGTGGGAAAATCACCTATTATTGTAGTTAATGATATCAGACTCCTTATGTAAGCGTGTCTTTTATAAGTAATAATAATATGGAAAATTAAGAAGGTATTTTTCTGAACAATTTTGAGAAAGCTATTCATAGAGACAGGTCTAGGATGAGGTAACAATGTTCCGGTATTAGTGACAGGACCGCGTCTAGCCGGCATAATAATTCGTGGTCACGTTTTATATTGCTTCCTCAGGTAGCACTACCACTATATACACACTATACTTTGTCAGCTTACTGGTGTGAGTAAATAGGATTTATTATTTTTGTAGCGCAAATCTAACAAAATATTGTTAACACCATTAAACATTGTTCTGATACTATCAGTTATGGTGCAGTGCTTTTGATAATACATTAATGCATTTTATTTGAAAAGAAAATTTAGAGTTCCTAAAATATATATCGAAATATGTTGAAATATATTAAAATATATTGTATCCTATAATCCTAAATAGTATCGGAACAGAAATAATTTTTAAAAGGAAAGTTGCTTCGCCAACAACTTTGACATCTGGACGTCAGATATCTTAGTCCCTTTCGTGACCATGAGTGCTGCAAAGTGCTCGAAACGTTGGGAACATAAAAATTTAATAAATACGATACAATCCGTAAAATTAGTTTACTTTCAATGTCTAATATTCGCGTGAATAATCCGTGAGAAATCATTATCCTAAAAAGTATTTACTGCGTTGTATGGGCGAATTTTAACCTAAATGTTTGTATTGATCGACTGACCGGTTGGCGCAGTGGCAAGACACTTGCCTTTCGCGCCGCAGGTCGCGGGTTCGTTTCCCACCCAAGACAAACATTTGTGTGCGTGAACATGTTTGTTTGTCTTGAATCTGGATATAAATACCATCGGAGGACGGGCAGCAGCGTCCTTTCCTTAGTACGGTGGAACATACTTCGATCGCCAATCCGCCTGCCAAGCGTGGCGATTATGGCACTTTCCCCCAATGATGCAGTCAATGGGGGAGGCCTATGTCCAGTAGTGGACGATCATAGGCTGAGGTGGTGGTGGTGGTGGTTTGGATTGATTATTTGAAAATGAATGATCGAAAGCAGGAAAGTTCTGATATGGCGTTTAGGTTGCAGAAAATAGATTATAGTTTGGCATTTAGTTAGACTGTTGTCAATATGAACCTGTTATACATGCAAGCGGTAAATGTGAAACCAGGATATTCTCAGGCCCTGCAGTATTAAAACCTTAAGGATGAATTAAAAAGATGATTAACTCAGTATAAAGAAGGAGGTCCATCGCCAATTAAAAGTAAGAATTAGGAGGGAAAATATATTGTCCTCCATTTGTTATTTTAAACACGTTTGAAAGTACATTTTAAAACCAACAAATAATGTTTTAAGAGAATACGCATCACTAACCGTATTCTCGTATACATCTGTAGAAGCTTTTAGTGTAAATTATTCTAAAGACGGTTTGAACGCAGTACAAGACTACATGTCTTGTACATCGAACGACGTTCTCTCCTTTTAGAAGGATAAAATATTCAAATGAAAATAGACATTCACAGCTTTAGCTGAATAAAAATTCTATTGACCAGTAGAATGTTTTATTTTAGAAATAGGTTATTTGTATAAATAAATCGTGTTATATCCCCGCTTTTCCGATTGAAATATAGACTATATTAATTGCTGATAAAGGAGTTTTCATTGGATAATACACTTTTAAAGTTAGTCGATTAGTTTTTGAGTTTATTCAGAACAAACAAACAATGATGTGTATGTCTGTATGTTCGTTCCACTGGCATTATATGTAGCCGTTTTTGACGCGACGCCATTAAATTCGTATACACATCTGAACTGTTATAAAAATATAACAATGTATACTAAATGATGATGATTATACACTGAGACGTTTTTTTTTAATTGACTAAAGATTTGAAGCAATACTTATACAATTAGAAATACATGTCATGAAGGTTACGCAGCTGTGCAGTAGTACTGCTATTAAACTATTTGAAGTAAAAGAACTAACTACAATTTACAAAACTTAGCAGTTCTTAATTACTTTAGCCGCGTATAACGCACGCGTCGCCGCAGCGCGTGTAGAATACAAACTAGTCCTTACTATAGAAACAGTCGCAAGTAAGTAATGACAGCAAGAGTAAAATCTTTAAACGATATGTTTTGGTTATTACGAAGTTTTAGTGCAATTCTTTGACGTACATATACCTCCAATTAAGATGCACAATAACATATATTATCCGGAATACATAACAAAATAGATATAAAAGAATGTAATTATAAATAATTTATCTTAAAATCATAGTACCAAATGTAATTACAAGACAAATTTGTTGTAGGCTGGAGCACTTTCATTCGCTTACGCCAAAATTGCTTCTTAATGAATTTAATACTAATGGCTGCCTAATAGTTCTTCGCTGCGCTCACTAATTGACAATTTCATTTAACTTCATAACCCTCGCAGATAATAACCACTGCGATTTAATCTAGTTCTAATAATGTAACGCTTTAATGTAACGTAGATAATATATAGTTAAATGCTCGATGGGCGGACGAATCAATTTCATAATTATCATTAACATAAGTTTCCAGAATAATTAAAGCTTAACAGTATAGAAATAAAACATCCATTTTCATCCACTATTCCACGATATATGTATGTGTGAAGTGAAAATACCTAGTAAGTATATATACTATATATATACTATACTATACTATATGTATACTATACTATACTATATATATATATA
>DWLR01002116.1:0-16216 GCA_018246295.1 Papilio alexanor hazarajatica
TAACATCACGCAGCCACTCAGTGGTACGATGAAAACTTAGCAACTCCATACATGTGTCGGCTCTCTTCTGAAGTTGTTTACTCTTTGAAGTTCAGTTGCGCAATGATCGAGTGATTGATTTACGCTCTATTTGTATACTGTGGTAATGCTCTAGAAACTTCTACATTGTTCTAGCAATCGATCGAAAAAAGTGCCGGGTTTAATAGTTGCCAACCTAATATATAGTATAAAAATATATCTGATTTATTAAATAGTTCAATTGTCTTAGCGAGACAGCTGGCGTCATTATCAACCACTGCTGTAAGCCTTATTTAGTATTATCATAAAGAACAATCCCATTGAAATGGCTGAACTGCACTAAATAGTGCTTAGGTAACGTTGCGGCAATTTTTTTTCACTTATTCATTATTGTGTACAGTTTCAACAAATAAATAGCATTAGCAACAAACCACGAAGGTTTGTTGCTAATGCTATTTAACTGACATTGATGCGTCGTTGCTAGTTATCCAGTTCTAAGACTGGCAAGCCAACCAGACTGTATTGGTTACGATGCTTAGCATCTTATTATTATACGCACCCGTAACCCAGGGAGGAGATTACGGATTTCCGTTTGGCGCGTTCCTGGCACATCTCTGACGCTTCTTCTACATCCATACATTTACGCACATGTACTCGTCGCTTACGGTACTCGTAGGTTCTTATATTTTTATTTTTTCTTTATTATGTTATTAATCCGATCGATGTAAGTGCGTCGGGGACGTCGCTATTATTTTTTATTACGTCTTTTTATACTTAAATCATAACTGTTAGATAAATGTTTTCTTTTATCAGTAAATGATTCGACCTCAATCCTTTAGATATATTTATGTACTCGTATATAAGTCTACCCTATTATCTCCATACATTGTTGTGCGACGTTCCCGAGCCAACCCTTTGCCGGGACTGGGATAGCGTCAACTGTCCCAAATTGTTCATTTTCAAAAGGACAATTACAGTGTTCATCCAAATGAATAATATAATACTCTTCACGTGTCAGTACTTTTAACAGTTTTGTTTAAATATCAAAGGAATGAGCAGTTAAGTAGAAATGCGCAGTTAAATATATTTTTTTCTAATAAAAAGTTAAGGTTCATAATAATCATACAAAATTTAATTAAATCACACAGGCACGTACGGACTTCCGGATTTAGTGCGGTTGTGGCACACCTCCTTTTAAAAGAAGAAACCCTCTACTAAACAGTCGAGATGCTTTATAAAGAAATATAAAATGACATCAGATGAGACATAATTATGATTGTTATCCATCTTTCTTATTTATTTCCGTTTATACGATTTTGACCGTTCGTGTAAAGAACAGAGGACAGCTGTATTTTTTTCATAGCTGTAGGATCATTTCGCCAAAACTGAAAACAATTTAATAATGTCGCAACCCATTTTTCTCCAGATATGAGTATAACTGAGAATATCTAAGAAGATGATCAAGCTTTCAAAAATCGGCGCATGTTTTATCTAATAAAAAAAGTATTGTAAATAAAATATCAGTCCACCTTGTTAGTTCTTAAGATGTCCTGTTACTGTTACATCCACTTGCCTATTTTCCGACGTTTAAGTAAGATCGGCACAACACGTTTCCTACTTCCACGCCCTTCTATCAGTCGTCATCTCAGTAGTCACTTCTTTCTTGGCCATGTCATATATTACGCAGTCCATTCATCTTTTCTTAGGCCTACCCCTACCAACATATCCCTCAACATTCATATCTAATACTCTCCTTGTTACATGCCATTTTCCCTCCTCATATAATATTCATAACGTGCCCATACAATACTAACCTTTTGCTCCTTAATGTATCTACCACTAATGCTACTTTCAGGCTTCGCTAATATACTCGTTCCGTATCTTATGCATTCGTATCACGCCACATATCCATCTCAACATTCTGTCCTGTTACTATTCTAAATTAAAATAGATACACAAGTATTCCATACAACGAGATGGTGTGGACGTTTATTGGCTGACACGACGAAATAAAATCTAACCATACAGCATATTAAAAAATAACTTTTCAGCAGCCTTTTCCGATGAATTACATGACACCATTCATGCCGCACTCGCCGGATTTCGACACGCTTGTGTAACGAACACCAATTTGCGGTCCGTGTTATTGGCTGTTTTAAGCGAAATTCGACAGTTTTGTAATTAAAGCTTTGATATACATTGAAATTATGCTAATTTATACATATAATAACATTTTTACAATAGGCGAACCGAGTAAGAAAGAATACTGACATGACGATTGATAGAATGGCGTGGAAGAAGGAAACTTGTCGTTCCAATATATTTTTTGGAAGAAGATGGTAAACCAGCAGGCAGGTCACCTGCTGCCCACAGGCATCTGCAACAAGCACATGAGTTACAGATGCGTTGTCTTCCTTTAATTGGCAGAGAAGAGGACAAATAAAAAAAAAAGAATAGTTCCTTTTTCCATCCACTTGTGTATTTGATGAAGTGGTGGAAGAAAGGGTGAAGATCCTTATTAGAGAAGGGTAGAAAGGAAAAGAAGTCTATCATTAGGATTCTGGTATGTTACTATATTCTGTGTGTGTACTTCACGCTTATATTCTGTGAGGTCGTTGTATTTCACTGGTCGAGCCGAACAGATATTATTATTGCAGGCTTTACCACTGTTGTTTAAAGTGGATATTTTGATTATTTAAAATAGAAACATGACAGGAGGTTGTTGATATAATAGCACTTTAAAGCCCGGGCTCGATCGCAAAATAAACGAGGTATTTCATTTGAAAGCTACATCGTACTCACGCCCGTAACGCCGAGGGGTAGGAGAGAATACAATTTTTTCTGGGTACATACATCATTTGTTATACATTTGTCTCCACATGCAATACTTTTTAAATATCTTGCGTTAGTATTATAAATCATTGAATGACATTATATTTCAAGATATTTATCTACTATTACATGAAAGTTTAAGTAAAAAATAATAATGAGCGATGTTCCGCGCTCTGAGATTTTCTCCGCTACTTTGTTATCTTCAAAGTGTTTACTTTGCGGCACTAACGTCAATCATGCTTCCATTATCTCAGACCGATCTCGGATATTCTCCTACAAAAAATTTATCTTGCGAACATAAAGATAATTTCCTATTACTTAATATTTAATAGCAAACTACACATAGATTTAATTTATTTCCTATCTCTATCATATTTATATTTTACCGTTATTTATGTGGAACAACGTAAGGTGAGAGAGTGCCAGTAGCCAGTAGCCTGTTGGTTAAGGGTACGGACAACCAATCATGTCGTGGGTTCGAATCCGCCATTCGAATATTTCGTAGTGGAATGGTTACTAATAATGAACAAATGTTAATAAGTAAGCAAAATTTAGTAAAAATACCCAACAATTTAAGTGAATAACTTTATTTCCTTTTAATTTTGACTATTCAGTATCTCTCTACTGAATAGTCAAAATTAAAAGGAAATAAAGGTGTTTCTACACGGAAATCTTAAAATCTGTCGCCTCCTAATTTTAATTCCGAAGGAAATATGATCCCGAATAAATCCACACGTAGCGTTATTAGGCCGGAATTCAACAAATTCAATTATCTCAAATACCTTAATACAATAAATAAGCGAAGCGTTGGCTCGGGCTGCGTTGTTTGTTTGAGATACGAAGGCAATTTAAACTGGAACGAGTATGTAATTAAAGCATGCACGAATGTTAGGAGTAGTAACGATGTAATACGAATATTTGTTGATTTATAGCTCTTTCTTTTTTATAGATAGTTTATTTTAAGAATGGTACTTTTTACGACAGTGAAATACATCTTATATAAAAAGCATCACCTTCTTGGAATACAAACGTGAAAGTAAAGAGCTCGTAGGACAGAATATCAAAAAAATAGCAACGAAAACAAGGCATTCAAAAACATTAAGACTAGGTAGATTCTACTTTTGAAGGATTTTACGTTGCATATGTTACCGTTATATTGTAAACATGGTCAATTTATAATCCTACTAAATATGTTATAAACTGTCGGCAAATTGGAAACTGAACGAATCTAATTGACGATTTGACATATCGTGTCATCTGCTATATCTATAATCACCTTCAATTCTGAGTTAAACTTTAATGTAAGCTGTCTAGAAACTAACGAGATAAGAGAGGTCAAATTATGAATTATTCATTGAGTCCACTATTTACCGACTACTTATAATATGGTAAGGGAAATTTAAAGCTGAAGAATTTGACAATTTGACAATGATACATAATCTTAATATGCGTGTTTTAAACCTAATTTACGAGTATAAACTACTTGCCCGACACAGACAACATTAAAATGAAACAATTTCATAATGTAGTCTCAATTGGTCGCGAAATTGCTGCGAGGAACAATAATCGTCAGTCATTGAAAAACTTTTTAATCTTCATATAGTCGTATAATCTGGTTCCTGTTGGATTTAATTTAAGTTTGATCATAACATTTTCTTTTGTTTTTTCTCCTGGTATTTATGTATATATCACCATAAGAATGTGAACATCGAACGTTCGTAATTTCACTCGCGATATTATAAACTGTCGTTACATATTATAAAAAGGGAAACTGAACGAATTAAATTAAAATTTAACTTGTTTTTCTAGATAATTAATAATCTATCGACGTCAAATCATTAAATTGTGAACTGATATTTTGGTTTGCATTACTACGACACAGAACAAATAGTCAAGAGTTAGAAGGAAAGTTATAAGTTGCTAAGGTTTGGTATGATTTGTTAAGTTTTACATATTTAGTTCGTAATTTAACGTCAGTTTGTGATATAGCTAATAAGATTATAAACTTCGTTAGTTTATATATGTTCACAAATATACGGTGACATACATAACTTGTATTTATTTTTTTGTAATTATTTTATTAAATATTTTGTATTTTCATCGGAAATGTTGTAATTTCGTGTAAATTGTAAGATACAGTGATGATGTAACGGTTAGTTAAACTTCTTTGCTCCGTTGTGCATACAAATGCAAAAAAGCATTTTTTAAATCACATTATTGTTCGTGAGATTAACAAGTTGAAACAAATAAGCTATTCATGCAAAAGAGTAGCAAATAAAATAATGACATTAAAAACATAACTAAAAGGTTTTGTAAGTAAAAGTGTCAAATTTATCCGTAATAAACAAAATTCATGTCAACAAAAAGAGAAAAAAATAAATAAATAAATTGGGCGTTGGATTGAAAAGTAATTTTGCTGTGATGGATCGTTCTTCGAGTAATACTATTTCTAACGATGCCAACAAATTGGATTAATTGTCATAATTATGCTCTATAATTGTATCGATTTTGTTAATGTACATATAATGACAAGAAAGGCATTAACTTATCATTATTGCATTAAACAAATGAAATACTATCGTGACGAAAATATTTTTTGTAGCATAGGGGCACAAATGAGCAGCGGTCTAATGTTAAGGGATCTCCGACGCTCTTGAACACCTACACACGAGGAACTGCAGATGCGTTGTCGGCCTTTAAGGAAAGAGTACGCTCTGTTCTTGAAGGACTCGTATTGGTTTGTAAATACCACTGGAAACAGATGTGTACCTAATTTGTTTGCCCGCTTGTCGCCTTACATTAGTCCAACAACCAATTCAACGAAATAGTTATAGAACCGCATTAGCTTAATCCAGCGCGCGTTTAGACTTTAGAGCGGTGAGATATGCGAACAATTCATTGCGGCGCTGAGATTCCTTCTGTTACAGTCTGCATGGCCACTTTAATTAAAACTTAAAACGAGAAATATTATTTATATGTATGTATTGTTTTATTTTAACTTGCTCTGTTTTTGTTGTACAAATGTATGTATAAAGTCTCAGTATGAAATAAAATATCTATGTTTCCACTCTGACAGTAGCGGATATCCGTTCCAAGCCAAGAAGACTAAGGAAAATTAAAGTGCATAAGTATGTTGTGCAACGTATTTTTTAATTTCATCATCATAATCATAGTTTCTAATAAAAATTGAATATAATAATCCCAAACAAATTTCTTATATCTTATTTCTAAATCAACTAAATTAGTTTTGGTCAATTAAGCATAACAGAATTGATAAGTACTGATGCAAATTCACAGAGAATTTACCCGAAATTTTAGGCGGTGCGGCATCGTTGACTCCAATTTATTTTCACGCAATTAAGCCATTAAGCGGCAATTATACACTGCTGGCCGGATCGAAGTGATTTATTCTGCACCGAACGCTGTGCTGCGTGTCGATAAACAGCTGCAGTGAACGCATCCACAGATACATTGATTCTCTCCATACGAGTATATATACGATTGACTGAACTTTTCTGAATTACTCATGACACATCATCAAAATCGTTTTGTCGAAGGGAAAAAAATTGAAAAAGAATCCGGGAGGATGGATTCTTTCTTTCTTTCTTATTTCTTATTCCTAATCCAATAATTCATTTTATTTTATATGTCAATAATTTATACATAAAAACAATAAAGTAACAACCATGCACAAAAGCATAGAGTATGAATGTATGATATAGAAGAAGCGAGAACTCCATAATCTGCGTACCCCTGAGTTAACGGGCGTGAGTGATTATTTATTTACTTTTTAAATTGTGAACTGCTGAATGGTGATAAAAAGTCCATAATGGTTATACAGATAAATAATACATAATGAAAAATTCACATTAAGACTAATAAACTGTTTATGGGCCTTTCGGAGAATTTATTGCACGCGAAGTGAATAGTCATAAAACAGACAAGCCGATATTTTTGCGGTTTATTGCACCATTATCGTAATGAATATCTGCACTCGTATTTAACTGGGCATACGAATAAATATTAATAAGTACTAATTAATTAAAGTCGCAAGCAAAAAAAAAAAAAAAAGATAAATGAAGTGCATAGAATTGGAAAATACGTTGCATGTGTAAAACCTCATTCTGTATAATCAAATGTTATTTGTCAATATTAAATAAACTTAAGTGATATGAGTAGTTTTTATATCTTTTATTATAACATAATACTCACCCCCGTAAGAAGGGGTAGATTGTCGTAGAAAACTGTAAGCAGGAATGGATTCGCTGTTACCTAACTATTGTGGACTGCTAGAGCCATTAAGGTGATACTAACAATATATTATACAACTAAAACTTTCATGAGACATTTTTAATAAACTAATTAAATAAAGGCTTAACTCACGTGTGCTCCGGTGTATGTACCGACTAGTTTCAGAGGAGCGGAGTTACACGGGAGTATACGTGAGTAAAGCCGTTATTGTAATTAGTTTAATATATTATTCAGCTAATATTAGTATTTTCGTCCATAATTATTTTTAAAAACTGGTTAGTTGATGCACAAAATATGTTTATCGATGGGCCACCATAATTTACTATAACTAACGAGTGTTATATTTTAATTCTTTATTTGGTAAAGCTTGTGCTTGGAAATGTTTCATGTCTAATCGAATATCGGATTCGACCTCACGATTTTTGCGTCACGCCACTCAACGTCAACTCAACTAAATCATCAGGCTATTGGTGCTTATTTATGTACACATATCAAAAGTAGAACATAAAAATGCAATTAGAATTTTCTCGTACGTACAAATTTTATTGTTTCCGTCGAAAAAGCAATTCGTTGCGCACCTCGTGCTCAGCGAAATTGCAAATGTATCGCGTCCCGAGAGCGCAGAGTATTCGATTTGTGTAAAATTGCAGCAGACAGTACAGGGCTACATTTTAGTACCACTGCATTGCCTTCTCATATATTTATACTGTGGTTATATTCATAAAATTTAGGTTAGCTTTTTAAGACTTCGATGTTATCAGCTTTATTTGTAACAATGTAATGTAACATAATGTTTTAAAGTAAATTTAACCAACCTTAAAGACTTTCGATTAACTTGAAAGTTTGCTCACACATCACGGACAGATGAAAATATATTTTTCATAACTTTTTTTACAGTGGAAGGTAGCAAACGAGCAAGCAATTCATCAGATGGTAAATGATTACCAGTACTCACCAACATCTGCAGCAAAGTGTTACGGATACAGTGCCAGCTTTCGCGCTGGAAAAAGGAATGAAGTAGACAAGAAAAGAAAACTTCACGGCTGTATCCTGTATCTGGTCTCATTAGCGCTTTTGGACAACACCTGCTGCTGTAATCAGTTTTATCACTGTAATAGAGTTTGAGGCGTACGCGCCGAGTGATTGGATTGTAGATAAGCTCTAGTCTGGTCTTGTACGGTTATCAAAATTTTTATATTGTTATTTTATAAGGGGAGATGCTAAAGTAGCTTCCACCCTGTTAAATAACTACCACTACCTATAGACATATGGAATAGCAGGAAGTACAAGTTAGTTACCAACCTATATAGAATAGGTAGACAGAGAAATTATTTACTTCGTTCATAACCCATGTTTATTAAAAAAAAAAAAACAATAAAACCCGACTGATTGTGTGTTGTTACACCATTTTTAATTACCCCCATGTTACTCCGGGAAGAATACGAAACGAATGGCACCACACTTTATTAAAAATGGTGGAGTCACCTCAATAGGACGTTTCACTGTGGAACGTTCACATCCCTTTCACGTTGGAGCGGATATACATACATACATATCCACGAAAAACATTACATTCCTGTCAGTTGGGCAAAAAGAGGAGGGGATTAAAATAAGGATAAGGCAGCAGCGTAGGAAATATATATATAATATATTGCATATATTATATATATGGCCGGCCGTAAAACTATAGCTTAATCCAGTGACAGTATGAACTACAGTAGAGTACAGGATATATGGAAGAGTAGTACATACTGTGACAACCCTACGCAAGTGGGAAAAGGGCAGGGATATGATAAAGGCATCAGCGTAGGTTGAATATGTTTTTAACATCAAAACAAAAAATTTTCTACGATTTTTTTATATAATTAATACATTTCTACGTTGACAAAGTCAAAAGCCACAGGCAGTAATTATTCCCAGTCGCTGTTCCGACAGAAATAAAATACTGGAGAGCTCTTCGTCACACGCGTTCAATGTAACGCTAACGACGCCGCAAAAAAATACGCGTCGCGCTTCTAAAATAAACGGGTTAACACTTTTTTATTCACATTTGTATAATCTTAAATTACTGAAATAAAATCATGAACAAATAATGTACTTTGTGAACAAGAATCTAAAATGATCCCCAAAATTAAAAATAATAACGGGGTGTTGAATAATAATTTCGCTCAGTTTTTATTTAACCAATTAACGCGCTTGAAAGTACAATGAAAAGAAAAAGGAAAGACATACATTTATCTCAAATATGTAAAAGCTCTAGTTATATTGGAGATATTGATTACATCACATTTACAATACAATATTCGTGAATTACAAACAAAATGCTACACACAGTACAGAAGAACAATGTGTATTTGACAACATTTATACATGCAGTAAAAAATTTAAAATGAATAAATAAATACACAATAGATAATAAGAATGTTTTACGGTTTACACTATTTTAAAAGAAAGTTGTATTTAGTCTAACACACCAGGAAAGTTTCCGAATATGACAATAATAAAATTTAGTAATTAACTTTTTATTTATTTGTTTTCACAAATAAATAAAAAACTATCCAAGCTTAAAATAAGATAAATTGAAATTCTAACATATTGCTAAAGTTTCAAATTTTTCTTCGTAGTAAAGTGCCAGAAATGTTCAAAGAGGACCAAAACTTGACAAGTTCAGAGATTTGCCAACTGACCTCTGCCTATAAATCTTTACTAAATAAAAAGAAGTGAAAAACTTTCTCCTATTTAGAGCGAGTTTTATTTACAGGAAAGTTTAACATTGAAAACTAAAGCCTGTAAAGTATAAATAAATTTATATCGTCTTTTTAAAAAATTCGTCTAACGACAGTAAAAAATGAAACCCACTAAATGTATATCTGACTGTTTCGAAGTGAGAAAAAGTTTGTTCTTTTTATCATAACTTATATATGTCAAGAAATGTTGTACACAGAATATCTACAGCATTCTTGTTTATTTGACACAGCTTATCTACATGCAAAGCAGTTTTTTTTTAATAGAAGACGGGGGAAAATGAACAACCAGTCATATGTGTGATCACCGTCGCCCATGAACATCTGCAACACCAGAGGAACCACAGATGCGCTGCCGGCCTTTTTGGAAGGCGTACGCTCTTATACGGATAAATATACTGGTATGTGCTCAATAAATGATGAATATTTTGTAGTTTAATTGATTGAATTGTGACTTTTTTGGCATTCTGATTTTGAAAATAACAGATTATGAAAATATGTATTTAAAACCCCGCGTGTAGTAATTTTTTTCTTCTTTTACATTTCCTTATATCAATTATTTATTACTTAATATACACACTAAAATACATACGAGTACGAGTCGTTCCATTATACGGAATAATTACAACCAATAGATAATTCTACTAATGACGCATACGAAATAATTGTGAAAATTATCTTTCATTAATTTAGACATGCCTATTAATTACTATATTACCCACTTATATTCACACCAGCGACACGCCCCTGCTCCGCACGGATAGCGGGTATGTACGTAATTTTTTTCTGTTATGTCCAGCCTATATCTTACTGAACAGTGATTGTCAGATGTCAAGCAATTTTGACAAAATCTTAATGACATATAAACCTGAACCTTCCTCATGAATCATTTCGTCTATTGATTAAACTATGAAAATCTATGAAATTATGAAAAAAAGTAGTTTTTTCAGTTTAGTGGCCGCAAAGGTGCTTTGTTTTATGATAATTCATTATTAGTTTACATTTAACATCAAATTAAAAATCAAATTAAGTCATGCCAAAAGGACTTTTTATGTTGTGAAAGATGTAAGGAATAAATATATAGATAATTGATGGGTGGGTCGGAACTTTGTAAATCCTACGCAACCTTCTGACGTCAGCTTTGTGTCAAGAGGTTTTGCAGGAGTTTCGGATTATCCAAAGATTATAGAATCTTTATAATACATTTTCCACCATGTTTTTATAAATGGTTATAACGTATTTTAAAAGAAATTTGCGATGGCATTGATTTCTCAGGACTAAAGACTTAAACGTAAACTAGACTAAAGACGTAAATTATTATCATACTATTTGAGATCTGGAAAGCTCGCTTAAAGTATTCTATGGTAAGCTTACTGTAGTAAATTGTGTTAAAATATTGAGTGGACAAATTTCGAACCGGTTAAAACTGAATACAAAGTGTAATTTATTATGGCGATGTGTTTCAATAGGAACATTTTTCGAACTGAAGGCTTAAATTAGAGTAGCGTTAGTAGGGTTAAAATTTTACCGAACAGTGAAAAATAATTAAGAACGTTGAAAGTAAAATGTGCGAGGGCCCTGTGTAAGTAAAGTTAACGCGTTAAGATTCCTGGCGCAATACAATACAATATCCAAAATATCTTTAAATTCAACTTATATACATTGTTGGATTCCATCTTTTAATATAGATTTTTAATTTATATAGGTTGATTTTTTTATTCAAACGAAGCATTTTAATTTAAAAATATGAAATAAGTTGTCAGCGTCAGTGTTTCTCATTATGACTTGCGTTGATTGTATACTTAGAATGAAAATCAAAAGACATCAACAAAAACTAGGCAAACTTTGACCACATTTACAATACTATAGACTATGTTTAGGGAGACGGCAACGACTATATTAAATGTATTAAACAAACTAAAAAGCGTCAATTTGAGTAAAGTTCGGCAAAAAGGAATACAATAAATGTTTTGTTAACAAACAGCTTAGATAAATGCGCAATCACTAAAAGTGTAAGATAAATAGCAAGGCGACATTACCTCCCGAAGACAGAGCAGTGCTTTCAATTTGTTCTAAAACAGATCGCTGGCAATTTGATAGGCTCATCGCATCTGCCACTACACAGATATCTATACTAGTTTCAAAGTTAAAAGATGTCATTCCAAAACGACTTATAAGATTTGTCTAAAATAGATCACTGACAATTTGAAACGTTCAATGCATCTGCCACTATACAGATATTTCTTCTGTCCGATTTATTTAAACTCTTTCTTTTTCTTTTACGAACACTCATCATCTCTCTGCCCTTTTCCCACTTGCGTAGGGTCGGCACAGTATGTAGGTACTGCTCTTCCATGTGTCCTGAACTCTACTGTAGTCCATACTGCAATTGGTTTTGGCTATAGTTTTTTTTTAGACCCGGATTATAGAATCCTAAGATATAGTTAGATAGCAAAGCACTGCAGACGCCCGCTGCCCTACTGCGGGAAATTAGGGCATAATAATAATATAAAAAATAATGCAAAATAGTAATCGTTTTTTCGGCCAACCGCTTCCAAGACGTCAACCCTCGTCGAAAATCCAACTCAATTTCTCATCCACACCCTATTAGAAAAAAAGTAGGTGAAAAGGACTAAATTGGGCCTCCGGCACCTCACTCATCGGACGAAATGCAGAAAACTTCTCCTTTACGGTACTAAGTATCTTCCAAAATACGTATTTTCATAATATCATGTTTTCACACTTGTAGGGTTCGCAACAACAACATCTGTTGCACGAATGGCCCGCTCGACCGTAGAAATATGACCCCACATATGCGTGGGCGTGACGTAGAAGTATTCCGCGTTTCGCATATGGGGTGAGGTACCGGAGGCGTAATTTCAGTCCTCTTCTCTTCTCTCTTTTCTTTCCCACCATTTTCTAATAAGAAAAGGGTAGGAAAGAAAAGAGGATTTGATGGTCAAGGGTATGGATAAGAGACTATTAAGGTAGACAACGCATCTGCAACTAGCAAATGCTTGTTGCAAATGTATATGGGTAACGGCCACTTAGGTGAATTTTAGCTCGTTTGCCGTCTTTTTGAATATAAAAAAATGCTCTGCTAACCGTGCGAAGGATGCATGAGGCGGGTGGCTACTTTAACATTTTATTCAAACTACGACAAGCAACGAGCACTAAAATCGAAGGTTAAATGTTACATTAATCATGTGTTTTGTTGCAGAAAGTAACAAGTAATCTCGTTACAAATAGTTTAAGGCTTACAACAATTTGCCCCGTGTGAACTATTTGTCAGCATTAATCCTTGGCAATTTGTTGTTCAGCCTGCCTGCGCTCCATGCTATCCTTTAATGCCATCGTATATAGTGCAAAGTCAATACTTCAATCTTAATTTAAATCAATTTTATATTAATTACTTTAAATGTACGTTGAGTAAAAGATATGAAAGAAAACAAAAGTTGCAATGCTCCTAAAATTTGGCTGCATATAGTTAAAAAATATCGGCCATAACTAGAAGCATTGTACGTGTTAGCCTTTACATAAGAAATATAGGTATAATATTAAAAAGGGATAGGTACGGCCGGAGTCCAAAGTGGAAAATGAAGGATTAAAGGCTATTGCGGAAGCGGATCCATCACAAAGCACTTCAGAGACAGCTGCAGGCTTCGGGGTAAGTGGTAAAACTGTATTAATCCACTTGAAGCAAATCGGGAAAGTAAAAAAACTTGAACGATGAGTACCTCATGAATTGAGTGAATCGAACTTGCAGACACGCGTCAACTGCTGTGTTACTTTGCTCAACCGACACAATAATGAAGGGATTTTAAATCGAATCATTACCATACTATTTATCCGGAATTTGGACAACTTCTTACAAGGAAAAAAATACGATGCGGCAGTCCAAACCGCCTTCAAAGAGTTTATTGATTCTCGCCCCTATGGTTTTTTTTAGTAAAGGGATCAATGAACTACCTATGAGATGGAAAAAGTGCATAGATAACAACGGTGCATACTTTGATTAATTAAATTTATTTTACAAAAAATAACTGACTTCATATTCCTCCCGTACAAAACGCTAATTTCATATGTAAGGACCTAATACATCAAGGTATGTAAATAGCTTAAATTGGTCATTGTGACCTGCGTTATATTTATGTTGGTACAGTCATTATTTACATATCATCATCATCACAAACGAGACGAAAAGATTGAAATAATAAGATACAAGTTTGATTTCATTTAGCCCTTTTTAGGCTATTAATATATATTTAATATGACTTATTTGAGCACTCGATCTATGTCTTCTCCTCTAGTTGTACTGTTTAATCAAAATTCGGTAGCAAGAATACTATTATAAATAAGTGATACGTCTATGACGGGTTGATTGTTTAAAACGTTATAATAAATAGAACATACTGAAGTATCTAAAATTTTACCCCCTCTTTTTGTCCTTTGCCTTTGGCTAAAAAAATAGATCAAATTATCTTAGAAAACAAAGTGTCTGAGGAACGAGGTGCTAATGCACACTTCGTGTTCACTCTGATGTCTTTTTCTGTAAGTAAAATACGAAAATGGTGATTTTTCTTTTTATTTAATAATATTAAATATATATATATAAAAAAAGCGATAGTAAAGAATATAATATAAAGAAGTTTTAAGCGAAGTAATAATTGCGTAAGAAATGAAAATAAAAACGTATTTAATTACTGTACTAAAAAGATGAAATAAGTACAGAAAAACGGAACGCTTTATAATAAAATGATTTAATTACATATGATGATGAATCTTGTTAGGCAAAAGAACATATCGAGAACTTTAGTTCTATCAATTTTAAAATATTTTTATATCTGAACACCTCCTTGGGCTACAAGCATAAATCATTATTTAGTCATTATTAATTATTACTTTGTTTATACATTAATTTAAGCTTCGGACATTAATTCTAAAATAAACAATATAAATTATATAATATAAATATTGTGTTAGGTAAGAAACAACATCTGATACCTAAGTTGATCATATACGGAACGCCTTACTTTTATTTTCTCACGGCGTCGATCTTCCAGGCGGAAGAAAATTGTTGAGTAAAATTACAGGATATTCGAATGTTTTTTTTCCACGCAGATTTCCTTCTTAAGGAAGAATTTCCTCCTTTATTGCCTTACTTTATTTTGTATAATTTATTTAAATAATTGTAGAAAAAAGTATTAACTGTTTTTCAAATTATATAACATTAAATTTGAGGTACGTGTAAATGAAATTAATGGAATGTTTGAAAATAAAATTATATTTATGAAGAAAATTATTTCTGTCCGAGTTAACTATTTATAGAACACACTGCAACCTTTAAGTATATATAATTAATTGGTTTTGTTTGCTCTTTCTTTGAGCTGATTTAAATTTAAATTTAATAAAAAGAAACCCTATTTTTACCAGTACACCAAGTACCGAGACCCTATATAAGTTTTAACTGAGTATTGAACTGATATCTCATGAAAACTTAACTTCAATAGTTTGGAAACAAACAGTCGGATGTTACTCAAGGGTCGGACATGACACACGCATTAGCACAGAATAGATTTGCAGTGTCACCTAAGTGTCATCGTAGACTTTACTCGGGCAGAGAGTTCAAACTACTCATCGTAGAGTGCAGCTAAATTATTCATAGAACTTCTGTGTTTCTAGGTTGTTAGTATTTACACAAAGTCATTAAACAACATATTGTATTACCCTAGTTTGCTATATTTAACATGTTCACACAAAAATAATTTACACATCATTTATAAAAGTTACAACCAAACATTCATTTAAATGTATCCCAATTTATATTGCCTTATATTACAAATAAGTCTACGTATATTTTACTCTTATAGCTCGAGGTAATGTTTTTTGACCCAAAGATTGAGTTGCCATTCGATTATTGTTCTTCCCTGGAGTGTTAATTAACTATTTCTTATTTTAAATTAACAAACGTAGTTTTTAATACATAAAGAAATGAAAAAAAGTGACACCGTATTTGAAAGCAAAAGAATGTAATAGCAAAAGAATTATAAAAAAATTATAGGCTTAAAATTAGAGTGTAAATTACTTTAACAAGATCATCTATACATATATTAAAATCGTAACTGATTGGTGTCTGTACATGGAAAATAAATTAGCAAAACTATTTCAGGGGGTATATACCAATGCTATAGAACTCAAAAAGACGATTTTTAAATTTTTGTAAGTTTGTCTGTTACAATTTTCGCGTTAATCTCAAAAATTGGTTTTCACCAATGTGTAGTAATTAGCTTCAACCGTTAGATTAAGTTTTTATTTCATCTAAATCGGTGGATAAATAAAAAAGTTATATCAATTTAAAGTGTTACGTTAAA
>DWLR01002117.1:0-16215 GCA_018246295.1 Papilio alexanor hazarajatica
ATTTTTTCCGAATAAAAAGAATTGCCTAGTATTTGTGTTGATACTTCTCATTGAATTGACTTCACCAATGTTTATTGGTATAAAGTGGAAGTGGTGAATTCGTCTTATAACATGATAGTTTTTTTTTTGATTCTCATAGGTCTCCTAAAAGATTAGGTTCAGGGAGGCCAGTATTTAACAGTGGACCTCTAATGGCTGAAGATGGTGATTCTCGTAGTATTCGTTATTTGTAAAACTTAAATTAAGTATTTTGATTAAGAAATTCAATAGGCGTAACGTCTTGTTGGCAGTCGTCGTAAAATGATTCGCAGGAAGATGTAAACTGAATTGAATGTCAAGTTTAGAACTAAATGACTCTTTAGTTGTAGTTTAACAGATGCTGATCTATCACGCCCCGTAAAAAAAACGCATCTCAAAAGTAAATATGAAATGTGAAAAAATTGTTATTTTGATGAATATGATCCACGCGTCAGAAGAAAGCTATATGTGTAGATAGGTAAGTAATTATCCACGTTTACTTTTCATAGGTAAATATTTTGCAGTAATGAAATCTATAATTAAAGATTAATAATTATTCATATTATAATAATAATAGAATACTATTTAATGTGTTCGAGATTCAGCGCAATATTATATGAAATTTATTAATACACTTTTGTATTGTTTATGTGCTGTAAAATAATGTATGATTGTTCAAAATAAAGTAACATTCTTTAAAAAAAATAGATATCTGTAGGGTTTCACAATACTGGAAAACTAGATAATGAGAAGAAAAAAAAAACAATTGATACTAAAGCATTTATGTATTAAATTGATGAAATGTATAACACTTACAGTTTCTTGAATAGTGTACAATAGATATTAACAAAATAACACTATGGCACAAAGAAACAATAATACAAAGGTTTTTTTGTCTACATATTATTATTTTTTATCTTGACATTAAATGCTTAGCAAGAAATTCGTCGATGGCAAGTATCGCAGGCGGATAAACTTTATGATGTAAAATTATCGTCTTCCAAAAGCTGAAACGAAAATTTTATTTTCATTAATACTGATTAATAACGGTCTAAGTCTAACTAACTAAGAATAACAAATAGTTTGCAAGGATTAAATTAAATTAAATTATATAAAGATGCCGCTTTGCTACTCGCTACTCTTATGTTTATAAAGTTTTTAAATGTTTATATGGTATATTGTTATTTACAAATATATTTTACTAATTTAAAACATCACAAGTATATTTTCAGATTCAAATAAGTTACTTTATTAGGTAATAGAGAAATCATGAAAATTCTAAAATTTGAAAATGTTACGAATATGTTATGAAAAATAACGTACCAGCAGCGATACGTTCCGGCGCACCAATACGGCGGATTGTAGGGTTAGCTGTAAAGCTTCCTCCGAATCCGGAGAACGTTGCACCGGCTGTGGCAGATCCTTTGGCATTCGTACTGAATCCATTTATTCCACCGAATTGTCCACCAAAGGAATTGCTAGGTTTACCAAATCCGTTACTGGTTGCATAAGCACCGCTATTAGCAAATCCACTTGCATTTGATGCGGCGTTTGCTACAGCACTTCCTTGTACTTCGGCGGATACTTGGCCACCATAAGTGGTTTGTTCTTTGATGTACCCTTCAGCTCCGGAAGTTGGAGATGTAGGTACTACATTATAACTTGCTTGAGCTTCGCCTTGACTTGTACCACCTTGAAGTCCATTTATAGAGGGCTTATCATGTCCAGAGTGGTTAATGGTGCTATGTTTTTCATCAGGTTTTAATACTCCCGATGGGCCTCCGAATCCCCCCGTATATGAAACTGTGTTGGAATTAGTTCCGACTTTTGCACCGCTGTAGGCACCTGAAGTGGCTTGGTTGTTATTGTTTGGATAGTATTGCGATTGAATATTTCCTTGGTTAGATATACTAAATTCATTTGGCTTCAAAATACCTGAAGGGCCTCCAAAGCCACCCGCGTATGGTGGGTTAACAATAGTGCTACTTGGTTTGCCTACCACAGTTATTTTTATATTTGGTTTTGTTGCCTGGAAAGCAGTTTGTTGGGACGTTTGTTGTGTGTTAAGTACCCATTGTTGACCCGATGGTTTTGCTGTTACAGATCCCGCGATATTTGAGTGGGTTTCCTGTAATGTTGGGGTGATTGTGGGATTTGCATCTTGTTGATCAGAATAACTTGAAATTGATCCAGCCACTGAAGTTGGTTTATAAGCAGTTTGTGAGCTATATTGTACCTTATCAGGTTTTGAACTAACATTAACTTCGGTAACGTACGTAGTACTAGGAGTTTTAGAGGATTGTGAAGTAGCAGAACCCGTACCAACTACTGTATTGGATTGTGAAGTAGCAAGTAAAGGTGTGTTAGTAGGTTTCGAATGAGCTTTTGTTTCTACATAATAATCTGTAGATACGAATTCTTTTTGACCAGAACTAACTCCCAAGCTGCCAGATATCTGCGTTGCTGGCGTCAATTGAACAGATGATTCACCAAAAGTACTTGGATATTCAGGTTTTTTGGGTTCATTCAAAGTTAGGTCAACAGGCCATCTTGTGGGTTGGACTTGAGAATTTGAATGGAATTGTGTATTAGCTTCATAAATTACACCAGGCGTAAACGGTTGGCTTGATTGTTTTTTAGAAGAGATGGAAGGATTTTTTTGCGTATCAGGAATGGGTGTTTGATTTGTTAAACCTAATTGTTCATTAAATTGACTGTCAACAAATTGAGAATTGTTACTATCGTCGACAGATGAGCTCGTAGGATTCAAATTGCTTGATGCTACCCCAGTATAACTCGTATATGAAGATTCTTTTTGATTTGAAGTAGAAGACCAATTTGGTTTTAATGAATGATTGTGTTCAGACTTTTCAACTTCCTTAGTAGGTACAATAGTTTGACTGGAAGCAACAACTTGATGTTGTTCTGTATGACTATGGGATACAGGTTGACCTGTAGCACTAATAGGTTTTTGAAGGTCGTATTTGGGGGTTGTAGAAGTAATCGTAGAGGTAACTTTTCCTTTATCTGCTGCTAATAAAGGACTTCCTGTAACTGATTCGTATGATATTTCACTAGGAGTAGGTTTAACGTAGGAAGCAGAAGAAATTCCAGGATTACTTGTTTGATGAGATTCATGTATCTCACTCCACAGAGGTTGATTAGTAGGTTTTGCGGTACCTGAAGACGACGCAAAGCTACTTAAGGAACCAGTTTCTTTTTGAGAAATATCGCTACTGGGCTTTAATTTGTCAAAAGATGATGGTGTGACAATTGGTTTACCAGTAGTTTGTGCATATGTGGAGATAAACGAACCTCCAGTTTGTGTAGGTTGATTAGAAGGTTTCTGGGATCCAGATTGCCCTGCAAATCCCCAGTTATATGTAGGTTTATACTGACCTGTTGATGTAGGCTTGTATTGACCTGTTAAAGTTTGACTGTATTGTCCTGTTGATGTAGGCTTGTATTGACCTGTAGAAGTATATTGAGTAGTCTGTTTCGTTTTATCATATAATCCACCAATTGCACTAGAACCGGGTCCAAAAGTGGTAAATGATGAAGTAAAACCAGGATATGTATGGCCATATGGTTTTACTGCTCCGAATGTTCCATAAGTGTTCGTGTACCATTGTTTTTTCTGAGTTACTGGCTGCACAGTAGAAAACTGGTATTGAGGTTTCACTTGAGATAAACTAGAGGATCCAAAACCAGAAAATGCGGAATTGCCTGTAGAAAGTTGATTTATTGGTTTGGTCGGTTTGGAAGTTGTGAAGGAAGAATAAGACACTCCACTATTGTTTAAAATTGACTGTGGAGTTGGCTTAGAATAAGTGGTGCCCAGTCCTGATGTAGCAGTAGTTGTAGATTCTTTTTCTTTCTGATTAGTTATAATTGAAGAACCTTGCTGTTCTACGTTTAAAGGTGGAACTATTAAAGAGGGTTTTCCGGTAGTGGGAATGTTTGAAGCAATGTTTGTACTACCTGTGAAGTAAGGTTGGTTGGTAGGATTTAATGTCTCTTTTTGTTTTGTAAAACTACTTATTGTAGGTTTGATATGATTAAAATAAGTGGTTTGTTTCGGTTTATCATTAGATGCAGTTACGTAACTAGGGCCGGTCCATAAATTAGATGTTGACCCCGGGTAACCAGTTAAACTGGGAGATGAATAGCTTGAAGGTTTAACAGCTCCTGTTAATGTTCCAAAAACATTTGCATAAAGTGGTTGCTTTTGGGCCTCTGTTTCCGCCGTAGGTTTCGTGGGAAATTGATACTGAGGATTCTTTGATGGGGTTGATATTTCCGTCAATCCAGATACGGAATTAGTTGCTAAAGAGTTTTCAACTGACGGTTTGTATGGCGACTGTTGTGAAAAAGTTGTGGATTCAGATAAAGCAGATGTACTGCCAATGGTTTGACTAGCAAGATTAACAGAAGATGTTTGTTCTTTTGTAACAGGGGTTGAAGAAGGTTGGTATTCTACGAATTGTTGAGCTACACCAGTTTGGGTTTGGGGTTTCCCAGAGAATGAATTGAGACTAAATGCAGGTGCAGTACCTACAGTCGAATAATCTGTGTTGCTGGTAGTATCAGTCGGAGTTATTTCAGTTTCTTTTGGCACGCTATAAGCTTCTGTATAAAAGGGTTTCTGCGTTGAAGATACATAAGAACTGACAGAAGATCCAGATACAGAACCAGTTGTCAAAGAGCTTCCAACTGTTGGTTTGTTTGATTGTTGCGAAAAACTTGATGTCTGTCCAGCAGCAGTACCAGGAGTTTGTCCAACAAAGTTTACTGTTGTTGGTTTTTGTGTCACAAAGGAGGCAGTAGCTCCATAGTTAGTCGAATGTTGATGATTGTTAGAAGTAGAGTGGGATTGAGATGAGATCTCAGAATTCGGATAGAGGTGAAAAACTGATGCTACACTACCAGGCGGATAGACGTTATTACTTACAATTTGGGTTGGTATCTTATATACTTCTTTTGATACGTTAAATGCGCTTGTTGAAAGGCTTTCTGATGTAGAAGTCTTAGAACTTTCAGAGAATTCAGAAGCTGAACTTGTTGCTAAGGAATTTTCAATGGTCGGTTTGTATGATGATTGTTGCGAAAAACTTGTTGATGTGGGACTAGCAAAACCTACTTGCCCTGCGGGTTTTTGTGCAACAATTGTTGCAGCAGCGCTGCCATAATTAGAGGTTTGATGATTTAAATTTGCAGTGGCTTGCAAATTAATAGGAGTGGAAGCTACATTGCTATAAGCACCGCTAGGAGATTTTTCTGATTGTTTTGATATAGTATAATCCCCTGTTTCCGAAGGATACTTTGTAGGGGATGTCTCGCGATTTTCGAAGTATCCAGGTGTGGAGCTAGTTCCTGATAACTCTTCGAAAGATGGTTTATATGTAGATTGCTGCCAAGAATTTACAGGTGTTGGTTGTGTAGTTGTGAAAGATACAAAAGATGATTCTTTATGGTTCGTTACTTCGAAATTCGGTTTAGTAATATCAAAAGGAGAAGATGTGACAACTGGTTTATAAGGGATATTCGAGTAAGGAAAAGCATTATTAGTGATGGTTGATTGAATAGTGGGCTTTACGTCTTCGGATACTTCTCCAAAACTAACGGACTGAGCCGGAGAAGGTTTCGAGGTAAGATAATAATCTGAGGAAGATCCACTATTAAAGGATTGATAATTTATACTTGGTAATGACGGCTGTGCAGTCGGTTTTATACCATTCAATGACCCTCCAAAACCAGTGTTAAACGTAGTTTCCTTTGCCCCTGTTGTCGTTAATCCTATAGATGAACTCTCATACTGTTCAATTTTCACAGGGGAAGAAGAAAATGTTTGGCCGCTGGATATAAATTGACCAGAGGGTTTTAATATTCCAGCAGGTGCACCAAAACCACCAGCATATAACTGATTAGTTGGTTTTACTTCTTTGTTACTTTCAGAACCAATCTGAGTATTAGTAAATTGAACTGGTTTAGATGTTTGGGGCGCATTACCAGGGATAGGCTGAATAAATATTTGGATATTCTTAATTGGTTTAGATTCATGGCTGTTAGTGAAAGATTTGTCGCTATGCAATTGACCAACTGAATGGGATACCTGTTCTAATTCCTTGTGAGAAGTTTGCGCGATTTCAGTGTGGGGCTGTAAGGCAACGTATTGTCCATTATTGGGTTTCAATTCGCTGTCATAACTGCTTGAACCAGTCGGTTTATCTTGTTCTAAATAAGCAGGTTTTATTTCAGGCTTATACGACGGCTTGGAGTTTTGAGTCAAATAAACATAATCATTGTTTATTGACTGAACAGTAGGATTTATGTTTCCTGCCGGTCCATGGGTTTGGGCGTACGGTGGATTTATTACACTTACAGGCGTTTGAACAAAACTTTGTTGTTTGTTGGGTAAACTTAAATGCGCACCAGGTTTATAAGACAAAAATACATTATGGTTCGGGTTATTAGCACCAACAGAAGAAATTTCATCATGTGGATTTAAAATTCCTGGAGGCCCTCCAAAGCTACCGGTGTAAGATGTCTCTTTTTCAACTGAAACAGTTACTTGGCTTGGTGTAGAGGGTGTTGAAAGAAAAGCATTGCCACTTTGCTCTTCACTAGAAAAGCTTTGCACTCCAAATGTTTCTTTGACTTTTTCAGAGTGCTCAGGTACGTTTGCGTTTGTGTTAAAGCTATTCGGCTTGGAATTTTCATGCCAATGACCGGGTACTCCTGAACTTAAGCCTACGTATGAACTAGGCTTATTTTCTGGAATTTCAGATTGGTATTGAGAATTTAAGGCGCTATTGGCGTTATCAGAAAAATCATTTCCTTTCTTCGAAGAATAAAATCCCGTAGCTTGGGAATTTACTGATGCTTCTGCATTAGATCCAGTAGTAGCAAAAGCCGTGGCTTGTTGGCCCTTTTCGGGTAAGCTTGAAGAACCATAACCAAGTGATGCCGTGTCTACTTGACCGGCATTGTAGTTAAATCCACCCAAGATTGAGCTTGCGCTGCTTGATGCATAACTTTCAGACGATGACTTCGAGAAACTTCCCGAAAATCCACTACTCTTCGAGGCGACAGGTTTCACTACCGCAAATTGTCCAAAGGGCAAAGTCGCAGCTTCAGCTAAAATGAAAACACAAGAATATAAATAATTAATATCGAAGTGTAGAAAATTTTTTCTGACTGAACTGAGCTTACTGAGCGTTCGGTAGAGCTTCGGTACTGTCGAGTTGTATATTTACAACTTTTACCACTGTAAAATTTTTTAATTAAGTAATTTTAAGGCGGACTTTCCGTCACTCCAAATGTCGTTACAAAATATATATATTAAAGCGCACAATTTATTTACGCCAAGTTGCTTAAGACTAGGCATCCTCAAAACATAAGTGCCTGGACTTAAATGAAAGAACTTTTGGTCTCTCATCAACATTTTTTTTTAATCGGAAAGATGCTAAAGCCGTTTTTGTTATAGCAAAATTTACTTTACTAAAACTGTCTATTGAATATACGAGAACATTTTATAAAAGAAAGTACATAAATAACAATTAAAATATGAATAAATTAAATTCGGTACTTTAATTTAATAAACAAAGAATAAACCACATACAATATCCTTATTCTAATTCCAGGGTAGACAGAGACTGAATGCGATACTCATAATTAAAACACGACTTTTGTGTGATATAAGTACAGGTATCGAAAATTTGAACGCAAATGTTTATCAAAATCGAACTGATATCGAGATAGATTTGAAGCGACGATTGTACAGGGGTTCTAGTTTGCTTTTAATTACGATATGAAACGCCATTAGCGTTTACTATTTGACCAGCTCATAATTAAATTAATTATTTTAATTAAAAAAAAACTAGATTATAAAAGAGCAAATTTCAGCTACTGCGGAATGAATTTTGTCATAAAAATATTTAAAAAATGCCCACAACTAAGCCATTCATAAATGTATGTAAGCAGTACATACGAACGACCTTTGGTTCGAGTAGTAACTTATACAAGTAATAAGTATTCAGACCTTCTTACATATAATTAGAATTTGTTTCATAATAAATGTGATTACACAAAATGGAATAATTAAAGTTTATACAGCAAGACCCAGAAATGTATAGAAATTAATAGGTAAAATACTAACCTTTCGCTGACGCACCGCTACCTTTGACACTGAAACTGAATGGGGTAGCGATCACAAGGTTCGTCAGGGTCAACACTAAAGCACACGAGAGCTTCATTGTGGTGAAGCTTTCCGACTACGATTTTGTTATGATGCCGTCAGCTTATATAAAGCAAACACAAATAGGCGCATCTAGCTAAAAACCAGTTGTCGTTATTATTAATCCGCAGTATGGATCGCAGTTTGAAAAACATTTGCCATTTTTATGTCAACGTGGGCTCCTCGGCGCATGATTATTGGTTAGAATATGTTTCCTCACAAAAATCATTGTATGCATTGGTAAGCGCATAAAAATTTGCATTGGTAAACGCAAAAAAATTTTGAATTTAATTATTAATTATATTATTATTATCGACAAATAGATTTAAGGAGCCCGTAAAGAAATTACAGTGAAATTTAAGTTTCAGTTGAATCACTGCCAAAAAGTCACCTAAAATCTTAGTACTCCCCCCTTAAAATATATGGACTCGATATTTGACCTTTTAGAGCTAAGGGACGGTTCAGATGTAGCGTTAATTATATAGTTGATTAAATAAGGACTTCTTTTACCCAATATATAACAGACTTCTTAAAAGATTAAGATTATCCAAGGATACTTTATTATTTTTGAGCAGTAAAAAAAACACATTTTGAAAATCCTGATTGCAAGTGTGAATATTAATTTTTAAATTTACAAAATCCTATTTTTTTACCATTTTATGCCATCTAACGACCTAACGAAGCAACATTGTAAAAACTTTAAAAGTTATTTTTTTCACCCGCTTTGTAATAAACACGCAATCCCGTACAACCGAAGCGTCCGGCCTAAGTAAAACCATGATCAGCCCATTTGACAAATTAGATCGAAGGTTAAGTTACATTGGCAATATCAAAATTTATATTTTTAATTTTGTATTATCTCTGAACCATTGTCATTTTATATAATATCATAATTAGTAAACTAAAGTTTCATCCCAATAAACTAAATAGTCATTTTATAGCATTTTTTCTGAAGAAATGTTTAACGTAACGCTTTAAATTGATATAACTTTTTTATTTATGCACCGATTTAGATGCAATAAAAACTTAATCTAACGGTTGAAGCTAATTACACATTGGTGAAAACCGCATCCAAAACGGCTAAGCCGTTTCAGAGATTAGCGCGAAAAATGTAACAGACAAAATGACAAAAATTTTAAAAATTGTTGTTTTGAGTTCTATAGCATTGGTAAATACACCCTAGTAATAGTTTTGCTAATTTATTTTCCATGTACAGACACCGATCAGTTACGATTTCATTATATGTATAGATATAGATTATTTCTTAATAAAATATATCGCTTGTGTCATAATCGCCACGCTTGGCAGGCGGGTAGACGATCGCAGTATGTTCCACCGTACTAAGAAAAGGACGCTGCTGCCTGTCCTCCGCTGGTCTTTACATCCAGACTCAAGACAAACAGACATGTTCATGCACACAAAGTGTATCCTATGTGGGAATCGAACCCATGACCTGCGTTGTGAAAGGCAAGTATCTAACCACCGCACCAACCGGTCAGTCAAATATGATTTTATACCAAATATAATTTGACTGCTTTATATCACGTACATCTTAATCAAGGTTATCGAATATGTCTGAGTCATATACGAAACTTGCGAGCAGTCGTATGTCAATAAATATCTATTGTTAGAGCTTGGGAAAATCAGCGTCTACTGGATAACGTAATCGGTAACATGAAGTGACAAAGTAACGCATACTGATGCAAGCCCCTGACCAACATCCGGGTGACACGCTGCCTTCAAGTTTACCATCAAACCTGTATATGTACTCGTACCATATTTTATTCGCATCTCTCTCTTTTGCTCTTTAAGGCTTTGACATTAACAACTTTTGTTTAGAATATAAACACAATACGGTTACGAAGAGATTGTAGACATTTTATGTACCTTATTTATATACTCTTTTGTCTCAATTACCTTCGTGATCGTTATACCTTCTCGTGTGTGATAACCAAACATCCCGATGCAACAAGTCCTCTCTTTTAAAATTCCCGCCTATTCTTCCTCATCATCATCATCATAGGGTGCCATCTTCTTCTTCATGCTATGACAACTGTTTTTCTGTTCATTCTGTCACTCTATGGAGCTCCCATCCTCCATACGTAAAACTTCTTCGCTCGCTAAATTCAAAACGTGAAAACGTGTGTTAAGGAACACTTTATGTCTGCACGAGTTCTTCTTTATTTATATCTACATATATGTATATTATATTAATATTATATTTGGTATGTATATATTATGTTTAAGTATTTATTTAAGGTTAAGTATGTATATTTTTATGTATTTAAATGGTACGTATTTATGTATTTATACACATTTACAATATTATCCACATAATAACTTTCACTGTTTGGGGTAAACAGAAAACTCTCGAAGAGTTAAGCTCACCTGTATCTACATATAATAATTCTTATATTGTATTTCCTATTTTTTACACTGTGTATAAAGATTTAAATAAAATAAACTAAAACAAAAATAAAACCGACTTTAAATTCGCATAAAGATCTTTTAAGTTAATTATTATCGGTTGCCATGTTAATGTTGACAATATAATATATTATATTCATAAATAAATTTTTGATACATCTATTATCGAAATAAATATACGCGAAATCAAATTGCAAAAAAATCATCTAGGAAAACAAAAAACGATACACGTGCGAAACTAAACATGGGATTGTCTTAAGTCTACCAATATGTAAATTTTCGGTATATCTTCGAACCCAAAGTCCATTAACACTCCAAACTAAATAGGACCCCCTTGCGAATGACCCTTTTCCTTCTTTTCAAATTTTCTAAAAATCGGCTCGGCAATGACGAAATTCTGCGGTAACAAACATAAAAAATACACCCGAATTGAGAACCTTCTCTTATTTTTGAAGTCGGTTAAAACAGACTATCCTTTGTCCTTTATAATTTTATGCAGGAAACTTTCAAAGATGTTTTTTGGTAATTTAGTAATTATTGTCTAATAATTATATACTTGTATATGTACATACATGTTAGATACATTGAATTCGTTTAAATTTAGATACTTACATAGAAAAGTCAGTTAATTATGTACTATTCGTATTTACAATACGCAGGTGTCGTTGAACGTTAGCTGATGGTTATAATAAAATTGTCCAAGTAATTAACCAGAGTTGTGATTTTGTATTCTAACTAGGTATTAAAAAATATTTTGCATTTGATGTTGAATCTCTACCATGAAATTTTAAAAGTGCTGATACAATTTATTTTTACCGCATTTGGAAGAAAAAGCAATTTTTGTTTTTGCTTTACTAAAACGAAATTAAAATTCCCATCGTGAAACTTGTTTTCAAAAGTATAGGTATAGACTTCGGTGATATACCCAATAATCCTTGGTCAGTTTATTACGATTAGATGTGCTGAATATTGATGATCTGTTTCGGTTTGTTTTTTTATTGCGATGAGGCATATCACGACCCAGCAACAGATCTAAATTCGTCGCAATAGAAATTCGTAATTTTTTTCCACGTTCAGCATATCTTTTACAAACCAGTTGAAAAATGAGTATTTGTTGTTATACGAAAGGGCGATTGTAAGTCATTTTAAAATTAAATTGTTATTCTACCTACATTTATATGTTAACTAGAATTTAATGGTATGCTCGAATGGTTTTTGCATGCTGATTAGCGAATTAGAAAATAAAATAAAGGCATAAATACGAAAAGTAATTTTATTACGGTTAATTACAATATTAAATGCCAACATTCGGTGTGCTCGATGAAGAAAACTTTCGTGTATTTGTATTAAATTTTTTACAACAATTCTGTATTCGGCCACTTGTCCTTTTGTAGCGCAATCTTCCAGGAAGACATCCATCTCACCGAGGCTGCTGTTATGTTATATAATTTGATATTCGAGACTTTCAACTTATTTCAACCAGTAAATTTGTATTATCATATGAATTTACTGAAATATGTATTGCCTATAGCGAAAACTCATTTTACATGTCATGTCTGTAACTACCAGATCCCCGATTTAAGAAAATTTCTTTTACCTCAACTCGCAGCCAAAACCCGACTACTTACCTATATAATACCTGGTGAGGTATCCGAAATCAACACAGGACTACTATAGCGCTTCCTTGGATCTCGCGGAAGCAATACATTGTTACTTATAACCTGCTGCGGTCAACACACTAATCAAATGCATTTATTACTGGCAACACCGCCGTTCGGTCATGCTTGTCTGTCACGAAGTGGACTTTCAAAAGGATGAATTCAATAGTTGTTCATATTTCCCCTTCCTAAAATATCTTTTGTGTTTGTGTGATTATGGCATATTTTCCCCCAATGATGCGATCAATGGGGGAGGCGTATGTCCAGCAGTGGCCGATCATAGGCTGAGGAGAAGGAGGTACCATTTAATTTAAACTCTGTAACTAGATTGAAGTGTCGATTCACTTCACGAGGTCTAACAATATATGTTTTGCGTATATCACTAGACCTCATGAGGTGAAGGTACAAACTTTTTTATCCTCATCTCCACCCCTCTTTCCTACTGTTACTCATTGGTCTCGTTTACCCATCAACTTGTTTCAAATCGCGCTGTAGCATATCATTACTTCTGATCTGTACACCAGCTGTTTATCAGACTGCGTACAATTTTGATACATATCAAAATTGTCTGGTCTTTTCGTGGTTACCCGCAGATAGTTTAGACATTTCATAAAAGGTTCTTTACATTGCCTAGTAACACTTCATAACATTCCAACAGACCAATATTCTAATGAATTCTTGCATCACCCAAAAAAATACCAACCGTTTTTTCAACAACTTTATTGGAACTAATATTTCAGACAAATATAAGTTTTTACCATGTCGCTTATATATAAATCAATTTATAAATCGATAATTAACATTGTAAGATACACCACTGTAAAAGATCTAACTTATTCCTGCCGATACGTTTCAGGTCAAACGTCTCTTGTCAAAATATTGTTGGGTTATATGAAGTCATCGGGTTCACGCGGCGCGTCCAGGTCGCGGTAGTGAACGACCGGGCGGAACTCCGCGGGCTCACCCCTTCAACATAAAGTATGCATTAGCACGTCGCCAGAGGCTCGGTTCGCTCGCCAATCAAGGAACTGACACGCGTTCTTCGGCGTCAGTGCAAGGCTTTGCATTTACCTACTCAAGCGTATGTGCGTTTTTTGGTCCAGTACAAGTTTCAGTTATATAGGCGGAGGGTGTTCCTATTGAATCAAGACAATCGACTCCTTTCCATTTTCAAGTTTGTGCCAAATAGATTTTACAAACAAATGTAAATAGATACAAAGTCCCACACTGAATCCATCGATAGTGTTTGTTGCTTCCTTTTACATTGTAACCAAGGTTTAAAAGGATTAAAACGGTCACAAATCTCAGCTTCCCGGGAGAAATTACATATAGGGTTAAGTGTTAATAAAGAATTAACAATAAAAATATTTTTATCATCTCTAATATTTATTTATTATCTTTTACAACAATCGATTATTAGCAATGAAGTACTTATCGTTAGATGGGCTTTAAAAAGTTATAAAGTAATATTGTGACAATATTGAATTTGCGTTTAAAAATTAATGTTAAAGAAAAACAATATCAACATATTAGCTGAATTGAAATCATTGTCAAAAACATTTATTACATACATTAAAGTATTTAGTACATAGTATAAAAAAAAAAACAAAAAATGTATTTTGTATTAAGTGCATAAATTAAAAAGTTACGAAGCAAATAAACAGAAATTGTGACAGTCATTGTTGTGATTTTCTCATAAAAAATTGACATATAGAGTACAAATGTTTGAACTGTATGTGTATGTTTCATACTACACTGTATGCTTCATACTTGTAAACGTACGTTGTTTTAAAAGATTAAAATTCCACATATATAAAAATCGATCAAGCTCTTATCGGAATGTCGTTACTATTGTAAACGTCACAACTTAGAAAATGTCACCATTGTCCGGGAAGTCGAGATCGTTGTATGCAATAATGGGCCGGGATCGATCCACATTTTCCCTGTAAATTATTCCTCAAAGCTTAGAACTTATTCACATGTATAATGTTTTTTGCAAGTATAATTTCGTTCGAAAGTGATAAATAGCAAAATGTCAATAGAACTGCGTCCACGTGGATAATATACGACTGCTCCGGGAAGATAAAAACAAAATGTGTGGCTAGCAGAAGCAAATGTTAAGGTCATGCAGCGCAGCAAATAACAATACGCGCTCGTTCGTCTTCGGTCATTACATAATCGGCAATTGTATAATTAATTAAGTTTTGTTTTAGAACATTATTAAACAGCATAACATTAAAAACAAAATTACTTTTAATTCCTTCGTCTATCAATAAAAGGGATTTACATATTTAATGCAATAGTTTCTAAAGCAAAACAAACAAATACCAATTATATCTATCTATATCTTCACAATTGTTAATATAGAAATAAGAAAAGCTGTTACCCCATACCGAATAATTCGACTATATTAATGTCATTTTAAAGGATATTATTAACATTTACCGACAAGTCCGCATGAGATGAGATCGTTTTTTTTTTCTTCTTTCGCGGTTAAAAATGTAATGTAATGGAGTGACGACAAAGTCAAGTTAGACTAGCAAATAATCTCTAATAATCTCATGTGATAAAGGCACATCAAAACCTTACTTTTTATCTCGTGAGATTAGAATAACAAAGAAATTTTAAAAACAGAGCAACTAATGACAAATTTAATTCATTAATTAACATTTTAGAGAAGCGATAAAAAATTCTTATTAGAGGAGTTCCATAAAACCAATTCCATATCCTTTTGTCCGATTTTATTATAATGTGCAATTCAAAAACGAAATAAAAATATCAAAAAAACTTTTATTATGTCGCTATGCAAGGTTTTCAAACAGAGTTATCTTAATAAAAAATGATCCTAGTTGATGTCCTGGAAGGATTCTAGTTGTTGTGGACAAAATAAGATAGTGATGTGGTCACGTTTCTAGAAGAAATAAAGAGTGAAGGCGGTATCTAATCTATACTAATAAACATAAAAAGAAAAAAAAATTGATTGTTTGCTCCATATAAACTCAAAAATTACTAAACAGATTTTAAACCCAATACTTTCAACAACAGAAAGCTCTTCTATTAGCGAGTATCCTAGGAAACATTTTTTTATCTATCTATCTGCCGGGGCAGCTACTCTAGTGACTGGTTGGTGTCGTAATACAAAAGTGCTACCGAAGAATCTGGAATACGTACTATACAAGCTACATTGCAACTAAATTACCGAGTACATACAAGATAAGATGGTGGTCACACTGCGATCGATAAACTCAGCAGATAATGAGTTATGTTAGCATCATATTAACTGTAAACTAGCATAACTATTTGTAATTGTTATAACTTCTCATATGCACATCTTGATTTTTTTTTGGAGACAAATGATTATTTAATGTGACATTTTAAGCACGTTATCTCATAAGTGGGACTAACTATACAAGATTCAATCGCATCTCCGACTTAATCAAATTACTATTACAGCTTAAAAGTATCTTTTAGTTAATTTTTATTACTTTTACTTTAAAATTAAAAAAAAAAACTGGACGTGTAATTATCTTTTGCATAATGTATATAGTATGTTTCGATTTAAATAAAAGTTAAATATGACCCTAAAATTTTCTAAAAAGTTTCATGTATTTGGCTAGAAAACCCGTTTGTTTTACTTTTTTCAAGTTAATACTTAATATTTCTAATACCATAACGTTAGTAGGATACAGTTTGAAAAATATGAATAATCTATGTGCATAGAGATCAAAAAACACGTGTTAACCTCATAAAAGGATGCAGTAAAAATATTTGTAAAACTACATCATAATTGTGCATCAATTACACATACACTGCCGGCCAAAAGTTTGAGACCACCTTGAAAAAATTACAATATTGAATAAAACTCCAAAAGTTAGT
>DWLR01002118.1:0-16213 GCA_018246295.1 Papilio alexanor hazarajatica
CCATGATCATTATCATCATCATTTATTTTAAGATTGAGGACAACGCCACCTAGTTACATATTAATGTAACAAAATACGTAACGAGAGCGTGTTTTTTTTTTAATTTCATAACCCGTTGTCGAGGTTAATAATAAACGCGACAATGCGACGCGACAAAAACGTATCAAGAAGTCGCGCGTTAGGTCAGGTTGGTTAGGTCGTATAGCATCGCGTCACCTCGCGTCGCGTCGATACACGGCGCTCATCTAAGACTAATATATTTTCATCGCCCAATGTCCGCCCCCATGCACATCTCATGTGAACCACAATCTATCATTTGGAACAATCCTTACTTTGTGAGTTTGAAAGATTCAAGAGTCATCACTGAAAATTTATACGCATTTAAATAATTTTAATGTTTCTCTACAATAAATTAGTGCATTTATTATAAAGAATTTCGAACAAATCACTTTCCCTACTTATTATTTAAAGCAATAGTTAAACTGATATTTATTTAAATTTAACATTGTAATTATGTTATACGTTCAGAAAATAGATTAAAGCAAATTAAAAATTACTTTGGTGACTACAACTATGTCCACTATTGAGCTTAACTTACACGATATGTTATTATTTATAATAATGTTACAATTTTAGGTGATATTAGACTATGCAATAGGAAGCGTTCTCATTTCTGTTTCTGGTAGTCAACCAACAGTAGATGTAAAGGATAAGCACAATACTACAGTTGATACTGAGGGCATTGCAAATACTATAAACACAACAGTACGTAAGTCGTTATGAGGAATATCTGTTTAATTAAATGTAACATTACATTTGTCGAGCTAGCGAAGTCAGATGGGGGATATTCAAATGGAATGGCAGTGGTCACAGATGGGGAGCAGAAGCATAGTTCGAGTAGATCCGCTTGCTCAGTGGCCACTGGAAAAAGCGTGGTCTTTCTCCTTGGTCACTAACTACTTTAACATGAACTATAGTCGCTACCAACCTGTTAGTGCTTGGAGAAGGAAATATGTCAGATGTAAAACGACGACTGAGAAAAACGGTGATTTACTTTCTGCCAACATCGAATGTAAAGATTCCTTTCTAGTATATTGACATTTCCTTCAACAGGTGCTCACCTGGATTATTACGAAACCAGGACTTTACATCGTTGAAATAAATTGTAAAACCATTACGATACTGACGATATATGGAACATCCAAAGTTGCTTTTAGTTATGGGTTCTCGGTCATTAAGCCTGATTATATGAATGAAACAACAAATAGACCTGTTGCAGGTAATTTAATTAATATTAGTTATTAAGGTCTGTCTTATTGTAATACCGGATTGGAAAAAGAGTTTGAGGAGAAAAGTTTAGAACGAAATAAGACCGAAAAAATGGATAAAGATAACCTGACAATAATTTTTAATTGCCTGGTTGAGTGAGAGTAAGAGATTTAGCTTTGTTTAAGACTAAAAAAGACATCAATAATCACTACTTACTTTTTTTAGGCTAATGAGAGTTCCAGTTTTTTATTTTTATTTTGTATTATACACATTTCTTAAAGGAAATGATTTTACAAAATCATCAGTTATCTAAAACTTTTTGTATTAATTAATATTTATATAACTCCGTTTTAATGCTAAAACCAAGTTCTTTTCCAGATCAAAAATCTTATATCTTAATCAAACTTAAAACTGAAGGAGCAAAATTAAATCTTAAAAGGATCCAAGTCGTCGATTTGAAAGATAATTTACTTTTTGATAAAGCTATGTCTATATTTGTGGAAGGTGATCAAACTTATATTTCAGAACCACTGGTTTTTCCGAAAGATACGTTTAAAATAGTGGTAAATATAGCTATATATAATAAATTAATTGGCAATACATAAATACCTGAATTTAGTTTTTGTTTTAACATTGATTTGTCGTTTCATTCAGATTATAGCAGAGGACGAAAAGACGAACGAGCGGATAAAACGTACTTCATTACCCATAGAACCGCAAAAAGTTTTACCAGGTTAGTTAGATTTATCTTTTATATTACTTTTTTTTATAATTTCATAACTTTGTCATTAAATTAATAACCTAAACGCACGTTCATTTAGTGCTGTGTAGGCACCGTTTTGTTTCGCACCTCCTTCATCAGAGGTCCGAAACTAGTCGGTATACCTACACCGAACTAACTGAAACTAGTCGTTTAATTATTTGGTTAATAACGTGTCACAGAAGATTTAGTAATTTTATTCATATGATTTTATTTAAAATAAATGTAAGATTATTTTAAAGCATTAATAAAATATGAACTAACAGCAAACATTTTGGAAAAAAGATTATATGAAAAAAAAAGATTATATTATCATTTATAGACAAATGGTAATTTTCAGACTAAAAACTTAAAGGCTACGTACCGATGAGCGGGTAACCTTTCGTGGGTTCGAATCCCGCTCGCTATTCGACTATCGTCATTTCCTATAATCTAGCATTAGCTTTAAAGCTTAGTTGAAATGGTAAAAAATAACTATATGTTACGGTGGACTGACTCTCTGTCCACAATTGTTCTGTGACACATTCAATACTCGTAAACTCTCTTTGTCTATTTGAGAAAAACATATCTCTTAATCTATGTTAATATACATAATAAACAGGCACTAAAGAAAACGAAGCACCTAAAGTTACTATAATGGGCGAATCTGAAGTGACTTCTTCTTATGGGAATCCTTTGCAATTGACGTGTAGAGTAACTGGATATCCTAAACCTAAAATTTTATGGGAAGATGGCTTTGGATCGACTTTGACATCTACGGTAAATAATGTGTAGCTATAAAAATTTATACAACATATATCAATATATAGATAAGTCGTAGATACTAATTGTATTAATTAAAAATGTATACAACACATATAAAGATAAAGATATGTCGTAGATATTAATTGTATTATTTTTAAGATTTGATTTACTTATCAGGTGTTAACGCTAAGGGAGGAATATGAATTTGTAAGCGTATTAAGCATAGATAAAGTTAATCAAAGCAACACTTACATTTGTAAAGCTAACAACAGCATTAACAGCGACAAGAAAAGTGTGGAAGTAAAAATAGGAAACTATTTTGTTGTCGTAAACATTTCTAAGGGTAAGAAATATTTCATTTAATGTCTTTGACACCTGACTGATATATAACGCACAGCCAGTCCATTCGTTAATATTTCCTAGATCGAAGTGAGATGGAGGTAAGGGGACTTCCCCTTACCACTTGGTTAACTAACGAGATATGCACATTTCGGCTTTCATGGAGGCGAATAATCCTTGTTGAGCCCACAATTTTATTTTAAAATCTCAAGGGAGAGATGAGAGATGTATCACCATTACGTGAATATACATATTTTAAAATTTTAAGACTTTATTATATTATTATAAAGGCAGGCTTCTAAATAACCTGCAAATGTCTACAATTTTTTTCAATCCGTTGGTTTATTTTAAACTTACACTTTATTCACATATATTATATTTACATGTTAATTTTAATATGTGTTTTTAAATTATCTGAACATTATTAAATCCGCCTTGATTAAAAATAAAAATTAAATTAAATGTATTTTTGATTGGTGCAAAAACAGATTTGATAAATCAATAATTAATCACAAATTTTTACCCACAGACACGAAAGTAGAGTATAATAAAGAACAAACATTATTCTGCAAAGTAAACGCATACCCACCCGCTAACGTAACTTGGTATCTGAATGGAAAAGAAGTTAAAATATCTGATGACATAAGCTTATCATCAGATCAATCCACTTTATTCATAAAGAAAATGAAACCGAAATACGCCGGAGAAGTTCTATGTGAAGTTCGAAACAATATTACGAGGCTTGTGTATAACATGCAGTTGTCAATTGCTGGAATTGGTATGTAGTATTAAAAATAAAATAAAATAAAATTGAAAATAAAAGTGAAAATAAAATAAATTATGAATAGCAAATAGATTTATTTTAACTCTTCATTTTCAGAGGTTCCAAGAATAGATAAAAATATTACTGACATATCTGTGGCTAGAGGATCCAGTGCAAACATTTTGTGCAGGTAATTTACAACATATAAATATTTTTTTTTTTTATCGAAAAAGGCGGTAAAGAAGTAAATCATTCATCTGATGTTCAACGATGTGCGCTATTACTTTACTTTACACCAGAACTTTACACATTACTTTGCACCAGAAGGACAAAATACGTTGTCAGTTATGACGGAAGGAAGAGTACATATACCATATAAAGAGATGTATCTGGTGGGTAAGGGAATTGGTCTCCTGTTACCTAGTCTCCCAGTGAAATATAAGAGTAAACTTTACTTAAGTTTTTCTATGAGCTCCTGGTAAGTACCAGTGAAGAGTGGGTTTCTCACTCTTCACTGGTACCCACTCTACCCAAGAAACCCACTCATACAGCAGCAAAACTGCAGCAGCTTTATTTGTTTCGAGTTCCTCGATTTTTCCAGAATTCTACATTGGATGCACTTCGTTATCTAAAAATGTTAACATATAAATAATGTTAAGGTTGATAAATGTGTGTTTATTTGTACGTCTTTTAGGATTTTAAAAGGAGATCCAAAACCAAATATCGAATGGTATTTTAAAAGTAAAAATAAGGATACTTTTTCACCGATCAACGAATATAATGAAGTCATACACATTGAGAAAGTAACTACCAATGATGTTGGAACCTACAAATGTACTGCGACAAATAAAATCAATATAGATTCTCACGTTGTGGACTTAATTATGGAATGTAAGAAACTGTCCTTTTTATAGTACTCATTACACCGTTGTCCTAATCAATCTAGGGATTAGACTCTAAAACAAATTCGTGGTGCGTAACGTAACCTGAGTAAATATGTTCATATTTCTTAACGCTTACTACATTGTATTATTTTTATTATGTTTTCTTTCAATAAAACGGTTAATTTTAACCAATTTATTTATATGTTTTGACGAGGCAAGGCCTAGTTTTACTTTTCAATACCTTTTTAAATTTTCCTTATTAAATTCTTGGCTTAAAAATAAATGACATACACTAAAAGATCCTTATTTGCGGACGTAACGTCCCGTAGATATGCCGCAATTATGGAATGAAAATTTCAATGGCAATATAAGTTACGTTCCAAGTTACCGAAATAAGAATAATATCACCTAGGTTGAGGTTTTTTTGTATATCATTCAAAAATATACGGAGACGGAGCTCAATCCTCTGTTTCTTTTAGGACAACCGTTTTAATACAACCGTGTTTTAATACAACAACCGCACTGAGCAACAACTGACACAACACAAGCTGGCAACCGAGAATACAGTTTTTTCTATATTTCATATATGCGTTTCATTTTCAACATCCAAGTTGAATTTTTATTGTATCATAACTACATATGTTAAAAAGGTTTTACCTTTAACTTACTTTACACTCCTGACGATTCCCATAAAGAATGTTAGTTGTCAATCAAACGTATATGTTTTAGACGCACCTGTTGTCCAGGGTACAAATAAAATTAACGTTATTAAGAAGAGTAGGCAAACAATTAAAATACCCTGTGAAATAAAAGGAGAACCAGTTCCAGATATCAAATGGACTTTAAATGGAATAATGATCGAAGACAAGAAGCCTTACCAAATACATAAAGATAAAACGTTAAGGTAATACATCTAGAATATTATAACTAAGTGTAACAATAAGTCAACAAAAAATAAGCATTGGTTATAAATAAAACATAAACCCGTATTTTTTTACCCTTACTATTAAAGGATGAAAAAACTTTCTTTTATTTTATGGAAAATCGAAATTACTAATGACACTACAAAAATAATATTTAGCAAATCACTACGTATTAATTTTATTGATGAACCTGTTGGCGCGGTTGTTAAGACCCTTGCCTTTCACACCGCAGGTCGTGAGTTCGATTCCCACCCAGGACAAACATTTGTGACAAGCATGTCTGCGTTGTGTCTGAGTATAATTATCTATATGTGTATGTATTTACAAATATATATATATAGTATATCAGTCATCTGGTTTCCATAGTTCAAGCTCTGCTTACTTTGGGATCAGATGGCCGTGTGTGAATAATGTCCTAGAATATTATTATATTTTATTATATTTTTTTCACTAACGTTTTTACAGTTTCGTGGCTACTGTAGAAAAAATGGGACAATATATTTGTGAAGGTGTAAATAAATTGGGATCTATTAGAAAGACTGTAGAAGTCACTGTTTTAGGTAAGCTGTTAAAAAAAAAACACGCCTGCAATCTGAATAAACAAAGGCGACAATTATTATAATTTTAGCAACTGCGTGACCAAGTTTTTATTTTTATCATACGGCTACAATGAAAATACCATAAAAATTTTCAAGAAGTTTTATGTGACTTATATTTTTAAGTTGTTTTAAATTATTGTGACAACTTCAATTTTTTTAGGCAACATTTTTTTCTTCTTTTTTTTTCTAAGCTTGTTATTTTTTGTACTGAAATTTTCAGAACATTACAAATTAGTATTCATAATTTAATTAATGTCAAAGATCAATTATAAATGTATAATAATTTCAGATGTCCCGAAATATTGAACAATTATTTACAGTAACTCATTTAAATATTGTTAATATTTTTTTTAGAACCGTTCAGTCTTGTCGTACCTAAAAAAACGACTATTAATACTATGGTTGGAAGAAAATTAAACATTTCGTGCTCGGCCAATGGATACCCGACACCAACGATACGATGGCTTTTCATATCATCCAACGGCACCGATAAGTAAGTTTTTAAATAGAAAATAGAGTAGAACCTCTAAGTTGAAAACCTGCGAAATTTGAAAGGATACTTTGTTTCTTTCCCTTCAGGATCCAAAGCCACCATTACTCGAAAATTCAACATTAAATCGAAACAATCAGTGAGAACTAGCGATTTCGGTACATATATAACTTCCATGACACGTATTAAAATAAAATGAACGTTTGTATCTTGAACTTAGCGTTAACCTCCACAAATTGAAGTTCTTCATAAACTCCACCAGTCGTGTTTTTTGATGGTTTCTCTGACATTCAAGTAAAAGAATTGCTACTGTATTAATAATTAACATAATAAGCGCATCACCGGAAAACGTTTGAATTTATTTCGAAGTTTTATATTGAAAATATGCCGGGAAAGGTCCCAAAAATGTATAATCGTCAAAGCCTTGGTGACGTCAGCCGAGCCCGTACTTTAACGATCACCTTTCGTACCAACTGTACTCAAGAATGAATCAAAAGATCACATTATTACCCTAGGACATATTACGTGTGGTCCCGTCTACTATGATATGAAAATTGATTTTTTTACAGATTCATAAGTTCAAAGGCCCAACTAATAATTGCAGAGATTCAGGTGGCTGATAATGGTACTTATATTTGCTTTGCAAATAATACTGTTGGTGAAACGAGGTCTCTTGCATATATAGTTAATATTACGGGTAACTATGTATAATATCTTTATATAATCTATAATATCCTTAACTATAAAAAGAAAAACATAGGAGGTTACGTAAACAAAATGGAAATGGATATAAATTAAATATGTAATTATAGAGAATTAGATAATATAAGCACTTGTGCTGTTTGTAAGACAGCGTGAATGGATTATTTATCTATACATAGAGGTATTGGAAAATAACGTATACACCGGAAGACCACAGATTCACTCGCCTAAAATATGACGATTTAAACCGGCTCACTAATTTCTTCTTATTTCTAAAATAGGATAAATGTTATCTCGATCACTGACCTATGTCATAAAAAAAAACTTTATCTTCCTATTTTCAAATTGATAATCACTAAATAGAGTTGATTTGTAATCTCCTTTTTAATTTAAAAATTTATTTACAGCGCCGCCATCGAATATACCTGTAAAACAGCTTACAGCTGTTGTGGGTGACAAGGTTTTAAGAATACCATGTGAGAGCACTGGAGAGCCGAAGCCAACAATATCATGGATAAAAAACGGCAACATCTTAACCATAGGTCAGATCAGTCATTATTCATTGCTCACATCAAGATAATTAAGGGATTTTACCTAATTAATTACTTGTTCATCGATTCTCTGTTTAATATAAGCAAAGAGATGTATAAATAATTTAATGAATGGTAAAGGTATAAGTTTAAATACATGATTAATGACAGTAAGCAGTAAACAATGAGTTTCATACGTAAGTTTCTTAAGATATATACAATTAGAGGTGGGACGTATATACTGGAACAGGTTTTGGTACTAGGTTTTACTCCTAAATACTGAGTATTATAAAACCAAATGTAGGCGTATCAAGTATTTAGACTATATTAGTATTTAAGAGTCTGTTCCTAATCCCCATTATATCTATATATAGACTATTAGATAATCGCCATTCGAACTCGAAGACTCGTTCATATACTTACATACTCGCAGACGTGTAGACCCCATTCGAACTGGAAGACTCGTTTGTACGCCTTCATACTAGAAGACTCGTTGTACGCGATAAGAGTCGTTGTACGCGACAAGAGTCGTTGTACGCGATAAGAGTCGTTGTACGCGATAAGAGTCGTTGTACGCGATAAGAGTCGTTGTACGCGATAAGAGTCGTTGTACGCGACAAGAGTCGTTGTACGCGATAAGAATCGTATGACGAAGAAGTGTGCGAATCGAAAACTGATATTATTTCTCACGTGTTATGATCTTTTAAGGGTAGGTAATAACGATCGTCCATTTTAAAAATAAAGGTTTTTATACTTGTTTGTGGTTGTGTAAAACTTGTGGTTTTTGTTGCCTGGTTGTTGTATGTAATGTAGTGATTTTTTTTTGGTCGTCCACTACTAGAAATAAAATCAATACGTCTAGGAAATAGTTTTTGGAACGCGTATTTATAAGTACTCATACTCCAAATACTGAGTACTCATTTGTATATAGCACCTCTATACATACAATAATTAAACGACTCGCTCGACTACAAGACACGAATTAAACAATGCATGACACGAAAACATATTTACAACCATGACATACCACCGAAGAAGAAGCAAAACCGAATTATGTTCTTTTTTTTCTGTGACTGATTTGCCACTGTTTGCCTTGAGGAGGCATTTACAGCTACGCCGGGCTTGAGGCGGCAGAGCGCTGAAGGCGCTTAGCCTAAGCCTCATTAAGAGTAACTAAGCTCGAGGGCTCCCTCGGGAGCCTCGGCTCGAGCCGTTACTGTGTTATTATCACCGGATTGGGAGGCCGCCTAGCTCTTAGATCGCTTCGGCGGACGCTCCATGGAGTAGATTATGTTCCATGGGTTGCAGGAGACTTGTGTGACAAGATATAATCGAGATGCATGTTAACGATATCTCGCTACAGCGCCATCTATTACGGAATAGCTTCAGCGATGCCAACATTCTGACACATATGTCTTCGCAACGTAGAACGTCATTTCGTAAAATCTATAGATATCAGAATATTTTCGATTAATAGTTATAGCCTTTCATAAATACATTTCTAAGTAAAATATTTTCTTGTAGAACATGAATGGTACACTATGGAATCAGATGGGACTTTAGTTATTAAGAATGTACAAAAATCTTCGGCCGGAATGTACACTTGTGCCGCTCAGAACAAACATGGCACAATACATAAACACTTTAAAGTAAATGTGGAAAGTAAGTTTTTGTCTTTTTCATATTGTTTACGTCGTAGTACTAGTTTGATATGTTCATCATTGTCAAAGTTGACCGAGCGGCTTTCGCAGTGGTAAGATACTTGCCTTTCACGCCGCAGGTCGTGGGTTCGATTCCCACACAGGAAAAACATTTGTGTGCATGGACATGTCTGTTTGTCTTGAGTCCGGATGTAAAGACCACCGAAGGACGGGCAGCAGCGTCCTTTTCTGAGTACGGTGGAACATACTGCAATCGCCAACCGGCCTGCCAAGCGTGGCGGTTATGGCACCTTTCCCCCCAATGGGGGACGATCATAGGTTGAGGTGGTGGTCAAAGTTAAAAAGAAGGCTGCTGAGAGAGCTAGAGAGGGCGCAGATCCCGCTCGGAGACACCTCCGTCGAGGCACTAACCTACTCGACACCACCGTGACCAACTTCAAAATAGAGATCTTGCCCGCCACATAAGCAAGAAAACTAACAAATCCTAACAAATTCATTAAACGTCGACATAATGCTAAAATATTAAAAAAAGCAATTAAGTTAAAAGTTAAAAATTAAGTTAAACTTCTTATACCTACATTCGTATTAACATCATATTTTTCTTCGTCAAAACTTTTTATACTTCAGTGACAAAAAGCCGTTTGTTTAATCATTTCGTTCGTTGCTCTAGTATATAATAGATCATTACGCAATTTTTAACTGCGTCCTGTACTTTATGCGTTTATATATGAGGAAATATCGTGCTCGTAGGTTTAAAGTTCTCATAGAGCTAGGAACGATTTGAAAATTGCTTATGTAGATACTCTATTAAGATACTTTATCACTTCTATAATTTTTTAAGATCATTTTTATATTAAGTAACTTGTTCACAGGGTATCCGAAAAAAAATGACATTACAATAGAAGAATATTTAGAAGAAAATAAATCAGCAGCAATACAATGCAGCGTGCCACACGCGGCGTTGGATGAAATACGGTGGTACAAGGTGTAACTAAGCTTATTTTTGGGCTAGGGCTATTGTCTGTTTTTTTTTTATTTTGAATTTCTTCCTTTTTGTATTAAATAGAGTTTAAAAAACTTTATTATATAGATAATGATGCTATTAAATCTTTTATAGAGCCAAAGAGTGATTGCAGACGGCGAGACTGAAATAAAGTTCAATCCATATACAGATTTGCAGAAAGGATTATATGATTGCCGCGTAAGCAATTTTAAAGTATCTACCACTGGCAGAGTGGACGTTAAAACAGGATTTATACCACGGTTCTCATTCTCTAGTAACAACAATCTAGCATATATGTTTGATGATTTGGGTTCTTGTCTGAAATGTTTAAATAGCGGACAACCAAAAACAAAGGTAAAAAAATTTAAACAATTAATTTTAAATGGATGGTTCTTGTCAATATGAGAAACCCAAAAAGATTTTTTATAAAAACTCTTCTATGTGTGATGATGATAGAAAAAGATAATTCGAACAGTCGTAATACACACGCCCGTAAGTCCGTAAGGACGGGTTGAGATTACAGATTTATTTTTGTCGCGATCCTGGTACCTCTTACCAATTCATTTATAATACAACTATAGTAATATAAACGAAAATATTTACTAAACAGATTTCGTGGTGGAAAAACAAAATGCGAATATTTAATAACGATATGTCTTACTGTTACAAAAATAAGGTGAGCAGTATAGGAGATTACGAATGTGTGGTTCAAAACAAATTTGGGAAAATTAGTCAGCAATTTTCTGTAAGAGCCGGCGGTGAGTTATATTTATCATATTTCTATAGGTTATATGTGAAACATATATCTATAGGTTATATGTGATAACTTCCGTTAATCACATATAACCAACAGAAATTTTATTTTCACGTAATAAAACTATCTGTTTCGATGTTAAATTACATATTACTTTGCAGATTGCTTGTTAGATATAGAAGCAGATATGGATAGATATCATCCGCTTGTACTAAACAAAATAAATGAATTTTCCGATTTCTATATTAAAGATGGTTATTTAGCTATACCCGTCAACGAAAGCGCCCATTTTTTCTGCGAAGGAAACTTTAATAAATTTACTGGTCCATTAGTAAAGGCTACATGCAAAGCAAGGCAAACCTTCGAAATAAACAAAGAAATCGTCGATTACCGTAAATTGAAATGTATAAAAGCATTGCAGCCAGTTACAAAGAAAACAGAAGAAGGTTGTGCTCGGGGCAGAGGAGAAGTTTTACAAATCGGTGTAAATGTCATGGAATTTTTGGAAGTCTATCGAGTATGTCTTGATAAAAAACGTAAAATTCCTTTATACGCCGAGCATAACTTAAAGGCGTCGGCAGCTGGTGTAAAATGTATACAACCCGAAACATGGTTTAACAGTGAGGTGATAAATTATAACAAAAACGAAATGTACGATTGCAAGAAACAAAGGGTTGATATATCCACAATACTAGGCCAACCGTTGCCTGGCAACGATGATATATGTTTTGTTGCAAGACAACTTGTAAATGAGAGAGACGTGTCACCTGGTTTTCCACAAATATTGACTCACAGCTATTTAAATAATATTCCACATTGGAATTCAGATAGGATAAGAGTGCGTTCTTTTATTAATCTTGAAATAATAATAATTTACAAGAAGCCTATATCACCACCACCACCACCTCAGCCTATGATTGTCCATTGCTGGACACAGGCCTTCTCCACTGATCGCATCATTGGAGGGGGGAAAGCCTATATATCTGGCGACTATACCATAAAATATTCTATCCTTTTATCCTTTTAGTCGTTACGAATGAGGATCGGTAAATAAATAAATATTTTTTATCAAGAAGCAATACTCGATTTAAAAATCAATAACTCCAGCTGACTGCATTATGTGATCTTCTGTAGGCCTAAACAGCTTGACTAATTTTGATGGTATCATTCGATTTGTATTCTTGTTGTAGGGCTACAATCAATCGGATTATTGCTTTTTTTAGTAATTAATCACTAGTTCTTAATTTCAGCATTGGGATACTTTAGAAGAAATACTAAGAACCGTAGTAAAGATGAGAAATAAAGTGGGTTTAACTATAAGAACAGGAATATCCCAAAATCTTCAGTTACCCACAGCAAGGTCAGATATTCCGACTGACATTTATATTAAAGATAAAGCTGGCAACACGAATATAGTGCCGATGTTTTTATGGAAGGTGTGTTTGACTTACTTTAAAACAATAGCCAATAAATAAAATATTTACAATAAAATTAATAAATTATTTCATATATATTAATAATTATTATGAGGTTCTCGATTCGGTTATTTATGTTCTTATCTCTGAACCTCTTCATCTATTATTCAAGTTGGATTTTCTTTACTCGAAAACGTGTCTTCTCAAGGGGTCCTATTTAAATCAAATTCAAAAATGAAATAGGGAATTCCTCTTATTCTAATAGCAAATAAAAGATATTTGGTATAGCGGTGTTTATTACATTTTGTAAGTATGTAGCATTCCCGAGGAGAGTTGGCGTCAAACCATAAAACTATAGCTAAAACCAGTCATAGTTTGGTCAACAGTTGAGTTTAGGAGATATGGAAGAGGATATATGGACATATGGACCTACATATTGTGGCGACCCTTCGTATGTAGGAAAAGGGCAGCGAGCGATATTTATATAACTGTTTGTAAACTATATTTATTTATGGTTATTTGTGTTCGTCTATAAGTGATTGTGCATTGAAAACTATGTATCTTGCACCAATGCATCTTCGTTTCTATGTAAATGTATACACAGTTGTTTATAAGGTATTAAATAAAATAAACATTGAAGTGTAGTCGGTTTTGTTTGTTATTAAAATTTAATTAATATCTTACAGGTGATCACAGACACATTTACCGCCGCATCTGTAGCAATCATTCAAGTCAACATTCCGGACTCGCTGATAGATGGCGACATAACTAAATATTATGTTTGTGCCAATCAGTGTGACAAAATAGAATGGATAAAACCATTCGATGTGGAATACTTAAACAGCGGATTAATATTCTGCTGTTCAGTTTACGATTTCGAAAAGGCCTTTGGTTATTACCCACTTTTCAATGAAGGTTACAATAAACTTTTAAGAAAATTTGAATCTTAATAAACATATTCACTTGCCTCACACTTGTTTTTTTTATAACCACCAGAAAACCCCTAACACAATGATTAACATCAATCATTTCCGCCAAACACCTATACTTTCCTGCTATAATGATTAAAACACATTCAGTAAGTTCGCTTGGTCGTTTATCTGTTTTCGGTTCTTCTTTTTATTATTCAGTGCATCTATTTCTATATTAGTATTACTTTCAATGAGACGATGAGCAATTGTAGTGGCTCTTTTTTAATAAGAATAAGCCTGAGTGCTGTAGTACGTGCATATATCGTTTTTTATATACGAAAGTTTGCTGTAAATGCGCGAGAAACGCTTGCTTGTGTTGATATGTTAAGTGACATTATTAAAGTTACTAGTAAACATTTTCACAGGTCGTGACAGTTGCAGATAAGTTTTTAGAATTCATGCGGTATAAAAGAAGATGAGGATCTACACATGGAGAAGGAAAAAGGATAAGGTTACCGGAAAGTCTACTTCGCGATAATATCCCGGTATCGGGATTCCTAATTTAATTTTTCCTAAACATTTATGCATCAGTTATATCGTTGCATCAGTTTTACCGCTGTTATACAGCGTATAGTAAAGACTAATTAATGTACTGGAGAATTATGCGTGACATATCTGTTCTGACTTGCATGACTATTAGATATTATGCCAAGGCTTGGGACTTTAGTCACTTCGTGACATAGTTATCCTAGATAGCCAGGTACGTATTAGCCTCAGCATTTAAATGCGCTTAAAAAAAGCTTTCTTCGTGTTACCCCATTAAAAAGGTAACAGACTCTTACAGGAACTTTTTTAGATACTTACGTTTTGTATTGGGCTACAAGAACGCTCTCGCAAATATCCGCGGTCCCGCCTGCTCCAGCCGCGAAGGCAGCTCAGTCCCTGGGGAGAACAAAATGTCAGCATGGACACGACTTGTTAAGATTTTAGCCGCACAAATATAAACCTCATGATAAATGAAATCAATGAAGAAATAATCAAAGTTATGATTATTTTTTAATAAAATTACTCGTAATGTATTATTATTATTATTATTATTATTATTATATGGTGATACATTTCTCAACGTATTTTTAGTTACAATGTTGAAACAAAATTATTTGTACGCGTTTTTGATAGGTCAACTCGTAAGTTTTGCTATCATGACAGTGGTTATGATATGACTTAAACATTATTTAGTATACTGTTAACACGGATAGCTATCAGTCGTGCAACATGTTTTTAAAATTTCGCTGTATTACTTTTTTCATATTTGCTCTCAATAGTTTTTTTGCATATGGGCAATTAGCGGATCAAAAGAGCAGCTTTGCTTTTGTAATAGACGATACCGGCTCAATGGGAGATGATATCGTCGAAGTGAAAAGTAAAACTAAACTAATATTCGATAAGATTAAGACATCTGCTTCATCACAGATAAAAAATATTATTTTGGTGACATTTAACGATCCAGGTGAGTAAAGATTTTCTTACCATATTTTTTTTTGAACTACGTGACATGAATTAACATTAGGTCAACGAAAAAAATATTTAATTCTAAATTCTGTTCATAATTGGGTCAATTAGGTTTCTAAGGGATCTACTATTGATTTTTCGATGGTGATTTATGACGCAAATCGAATCAAATATATAAGCAAATCAATTGAACAATACGTAAACAGTGTTTATTAGAGAATATGTTTGTCATGATAAAAAACTATTCCAGTGTTGAAGGGGCACATTTCCAAAGGAACTTGGACTTACCTTTGTTTAAGTACGCCTTTTCCTTAGGCCTGGGACCGTAATCGTATCAGTTTAGAAATACCCCTGGAGACATAATCCTACAAGCCGGTTCTATAAAGCGGAAAGCTGCACGAGAACAGAACGGTTGTGAAATATCTAGATTCTAGTTCGAGATAATGTGGATAGATGTTTTTTTTCCTTTTTGATTTGCTTGCGAACGGCCGCACGAATGGGCCGCTTGATCAAAATACCGCGACCTCATGGAAGACAATCGTGAAGTAGAAGTATTGTGCGTTTCACCTGAGGACTGAGGTACCGGAGGCCTAAGTTAGTCCTCTACCGTTTCGCACTTTTTTCTTATAAGGAAAGGGTGGGAAGGGGAAGGGAATTTAACGGGGAAGAGAATGGATAGGAGAAGGAAGTTTCCATTTTTTTGTTTATTAAAGGTAGGCAACGCATCCGCAACTCGCAAATACTTGTTGCAGATGCCTATGGGTAGCGGTCACCTGGGTGACCGCTTGCTCGTTTGCCATATTCTTTTGTAAAAAAAGTTACTATGAAAATTTTTACACATAAACTTTTTTTCAAAAATACTAATATCAAGAGACTGACTGGTTGGCGCAGTGGCAAGACACTTGCCGTTCGCGCCGCAGGTCGTGGGTTCGATTCCCACCCAAGACAAACATT
>DWLR01002119.1:0-16212 GCA_018246295.1 Papilio alexanor hazarajatica
TTTTTAATTGCAAAATTGGATTTTTATAAGAAGTATATTCCGAAGCGGAAGAAGAAATTTACAACGTTTGTTCCGGAGACCTTGGGACGATAGTGATATAAAAACCGAATACAATATATTATGTAACAACGATGACGGTGAATCGGAGATTCATTGTTATACAAAAATATAAATTATCTTATCAGATAAGTTATAGTAATGAAATTCATTCAAATAATCAAGGTCAAAACAAATTTTGCTTTTATTATGGGTTGTGTTACATTATGATTATTTTATGACGAATAGGATTTCATTAGTAATCAACGAGTATGATCATCTCCCTGCCCTTTTCCCACTTTACGTAGGGTCGGCACATGTACCACTCGTCAGTATGTCTTTGACTCTACTGTAGTCCATACTGTAATTGATTTTGGCTATAGTTTTACGGCCGGCTGCCAACATAACACCAACCCTCCTCGGGAATCCACCTCCCCTTCCCATTCCTCCCTTTTTTAAAAAAGGTAGGTAGGAGAAGAGGATTATAATTGGGCCTCCGGCAACTAACTCATCAGGCCAAACGCAGAAAAACTTCACTTCTTCTCAGTGACATCGTGATATTTCGCCGGCCGAGTGCGCCATTCATGTAACAGATGTTGTTATTGCGGACTCTACCACTGTAGTAGTAATCAACAGGTATATTCTAACAAAATTAGTATTCTAAAAGTAATTTAGCAGAACCTTGTTATTGTCATTGTTACAAAATCAGTATAGAGTATTTAAAGTGCATTTGGTGCCCATTTACGTATTTGAAATTCCAGTCGCACACCGATCAAAGTGTAAAGTGAAAACGTGTATTTTTTAGAAATGACGCAGCGCAAATATTTATTATTATTGAAACAAAAGATGCATGAGATATGACACACAATGGAATATTAATTATTCATGACGACTTTTAATGTCATAATTTTTTATATTTAATCTTAACCTCCAGGAATTGCATTAGAGGAGCATCACGGTATTTAAACAGGAATGGCTGCTGCAAAGGCAGATTATCCCTAAAGCAATATATGTATGTGCCATGACCGCGAGATAACAAGAAGTGCGCCTTGCTCAATGTAGCGTCCTGAAGAACGTCCGGAAGACCGGGGTCTTTGTTGTTTTACAATGGGAAATTATCATAACTGATTGTTAAAGTAAACTGGGGACTTGAGCTATTGTTTTTTTTTTGTTGTTTAACGCTAAAGGTCTTTATGATACAGGTATATACATATATCATAATATATTAACATAATAAACAGCCGGTGTGTAGCAACATATTACTATGAGTACAGAACAGTAAAACTATGAAATAATTTTTCATTTATCAAACGAAATTATTTATTTGTAATATTAATTGACAACAATATTGAAATATTTATTTAATGTCAATTTAGTTATAACCAAATACGTGAAACGTCGTTTTTATAAAGCCACGTAAAAGTAATTTTGTACAGTGTAATTATTCAGGTTCATGTCTTTTTTATTAAAGTAAAATATGAAAATGTAAACATTTTTATAAGTAAAATAAGAAGATGAATAATACTTGAATATACTGAATAATACAAAAACGTTAACATAATAAATACTAACGTATATCTTTCTATGTCAAGTGAGAAGATACATACATACAATGATTCTGTAGTATTCTTAGGGATGTACACCTAATAATACTATCACTGCAAGTCGCTCTAAAATCTTTTAATGTAAATTATAAAGTAATAAAAATAAAAATGAAATAGAACAATAGTTCATATCCAACGAAATTCAAACGCTAGGTTTATTTAAATTTCCTCGGATAAAAAGGCCGATTTTACAATAGCTTTACACTTGTTAGGATATTTTATTACTTTGTAAAGTACCTATGAGACTATTCAGGCCATTGAGCAGCTGTGGCAGAAAATACTTCGAAGTACGCTTACCGTAAACATTATTATAAAGAGGTAAATCATATTTAAGTATGTGAGGTAAGTTTCGTAACTGACTAGGGCTTTTTTATTTTAATAGTTGTACCTTATTTATTTCATCGCAAATATTATAAATCTTTAAAATATGCAATAATGATTTAATGTTTTTGAACTTTATGCTAACGAAGCCACAGCCATCTCTGCTGGTTTATAAACGAAATTTTAAAACTGACAACGTCTATAGATATGTAATATAGATAATATTCATCCATAATGGCCAGCGATCAACTGTTAACGTGCAAATATGACGCTTTCTTGCCCTCATTGAAGCTGCCAGACAGTTATTGAGTGCAGAGTGAAAGTTACAAGATCGCCACTGAAGAGAAAGCTCTCTTACGAAATGCGCCTTTTATTACCGATCGTGTACAGACAAAATACATTGCAATGTTTACAATCCAACACTTTAGTAATAAACACACAAACTTTATTAAATAAAGAGAAAAGAGACAGGGGATTCGTCGGCCGCCAAGCATTTGCTCAAACATTGTATGCGAGTCGGTTTACAAAGGTGCCATAATAGGCCAAGGGATATACTAACCTAACAATAGATTACGGAAATAACAATCTTATATCTGTAAAATAGCGTTATAAGGGAAAAATGTGCCTCGAAAGAGAATATTGCAACTAGAATTATTGTGAAATATATGAATCAGTGGTTCGGGCATGATGGGAGGATAAATGAAGCGCGAGTTGCAAGACAGATAACAGTATTGGCAGTGGACTCGCAGAAAAACTTATATCGATCAGTTTAGTGGCATTCTAAATAAAGGCTATATAAGAAATGTACCCGAATATACGAGATTGTATGCGTAGGTGTAAGGATACAGAAGAAGCGAGAAAAGTGTGCCAGGATCGCGTCAAATTGAAATCCGTGATAGCAAGAGTCCTACATCTCTGGGTTACGGTCGTGAGTGCATATTTCGATTTAGTTATTTAGGTGTTTATAATGGTCATTTTATATTTCCAAGTCCTGAATTGCGACATAATTATGTTGTCGTAATCTTGTGGATACGTATTAGGTACGGTATTACGGTTTATGTCCGTCTCGTTAATTTATAAAAAAAAAATTAAAATATTTTACTATAGGACAGTATTTGTTAATGTATTTTACGCAAAGCCATACTACGTCAATATGTCAACATGGATTAAGGAATTGAAACCAAAATATTTGTACGCTCGTCACAAAAAAAAAATATTCTTTACTTTTTTATCGTTCATGCAGGAAGCATCATTAGTGCCAACATACGGTAAAACAAATATTAATATTCCCATCGGCTTGTTCAAATGAAAGATTAGTCACATTTGGCAAACTCCGGGCGTTTGGCATGCAAGCCGAGTCTTTTCTCGAGTCAAAGGCAATGGTCAACGAGTTCGTCAAGTACATGTTGTTATTTATGTGTCATGGTCGATGTTTCATGCCGTGTAGACGATTGAACTTTGCGATTTATGTTTTTTAATGAATTAAAAAAAAAACAAAAAGGAAAATTACTCTATATCTTATCTACATTAAGCGTATTTAATTTTCTGACATATTAAAAATTAAATATTCAACGGATTAAGTATTAGTCTAAGAGATTTAAAGATTTTTTTAATACACCATCGCCAAACTGACTAGCAGTTTGTTGGCGATTTAATAACTGCACTCATTTAATTTTTATTTTATTTAATTTTAATTTAATGTACTGTGTAAATATATTGTACATTTACCTGATTAATAATTGTAGAATTAATTGAAACGTCAAGGTTAGAATGCGTTAATATCATTGTTATTAACTTCGCGTTCCTTATACAATCTACGAAAGGAACTTCTTTTTGTTTCTCTCAACAACGGGCTTTTATGAAATACCGCTCGAGTTAGTTGTAAGAATTCCGAAAGGCATACGTGCTTTTGCGCAGTATTTAATATTTCCCTTGCCTAATATGTGGAGAAAGTAAAGGATTGCCGAAAAGAGACATTAAGTTGGTAATTAAATGACATCTCGGTCATCTTAATTTTGACACGTTAAATTCGTACGCGTGCGACTCAATTTATTACAGAAATCTCGCAAAATCGACGATAACATCTTTACATTTATTATTCTAAAATAAGTCTAAATATCTAAATTATGTCGTGTCTTAAAACTAGGTGAACATTTATAGGGTACATTTCATATATAAAAGATTGTTTCAATGAAAAATACTATTAAATTATTTCAATGATCTTGACATTAGCCGGCGTGTACCTACTGCTATAACTATATTTAGCAATACACCGATAAACATTACCCGGAAACTTTTAAATTTCCTTATAAAATAGTGATGTCAGTTAAATATAATTTATACTTACGTATCCCAATTGTATTTATATTACCGTATTTCCAGTTCCGCCATTGTTACGATCAAACCTACTTATATGCACATACTTTTTTTAAACAGAGCCACAAAAAAACAAACAGCATCGATCTCCGGAGTTCCAATGTTGCTACATCCTCAAAACTTAGCTCCGAAAAGTAAGTCACGTATTCAGACAAAACACAAACAGTCTTAATATAATTAATATCCAATACACTCTTGTGACAAGCAAGAAACAAATGAGTTTTGGTGTTTGTAATGCTCCGTTAGCTGTCGATTTTTGGACAGAGTCAAAGGATGCGAGCCACGACGCAAACGGTACATGAAGCGTGCAGCTGAATAAATTAGGACTGAGTGACTCATGGCTCATGCAAGAACTTTCATGAGACCTTCTTGTGATAAACTCTTCCCTACGCATTCAATTTCTAGGTGAAATCGGTATAAAACTTCTAAAACGAAAAATAAGAGACCTTTATAAAACACAAAGAACACCAGACAACAATTTGTGAATGTATTACAAAGAACCTCGACCCTTGACAAAATGCCTTATGTAGTATTACGGTTGATAATTTGGATCCATTTCCATTTTTATGCGGTTGTTGACCTAGCTAGCCGAATAAAGAATAACAAACTTTTTGATATGATCTTAATTGATACCTAGAATAGGTTTACACCACTTATTAACCTGGAACTCTGGTATAACTAACTTTTTTTCTATTGATGCCATACCACAACTTTTTACACATTAAGTCTACTCATTAGTGGAATTGTGCTATGTGATTTGTTGTGTACGTAAAGTGACGCATTATTGATTTACTGATGGTGATACACGCAAAATGCACGATTTAAAAGCTGTACAAAATGTAATTTGGTTTTCATTTAAACATTCATAATCATAACTCAAAATATTTTTAATTACAATAATAGTTTTTTTTAACTTGAACTCATGTTTTAACATCTGGAAATATTTTAAGAAGTCACAGACGTAAACTAAGATATGTAGTGGCTATTATATTACAAAACACAATTGTCTCGCAAACTATTACACAAACATAAATGTTATTATAATATTTACATACTTTAATAAAATAATTAATAGTGGAAGAATCCGCAACAACATCTGTTGCACGAATGGTCTGCTCAACTTGAAACTGAACCTGAAATACAGAAGGCAGGTGAGAAGTAGAAGTTTCCTGCTTTTCGTCTGATGAGTAAGGTGCCAATTCCAGTCCTCTGTCCCTTTCTATCCTTTCCTAATAAGGAAATGATGGCAAGAGAAGGAGGTATTGACGGGAAAAGGAATTATCCTTTGTTCTATTTTCCCTCCTCCATACATCAAAGGTTTACATAGTTGCAAAGTTTCACTTGATATCAGATGATTGCTTGCTTGTTTGCCATCTTCTATTATAAAAAAATTGGTTTTCAATGAATAGATGTTAACTTTAACATAGTCATGGTTTACAATTAATAGAAGTAACGGTATATAAGCTTTTACTTTTTAAAAGTCAAAGAGACAGACGGACTCAAAGGCTATAATAACAAATTTCACTTTTAATCTTTGCAATTTCGCACTATTGTAGTATTTTTTTTTATATATAAAATCTGAAGTCATTCAATATATTAATATAAAAAGAATATTAATCATTTACTAAAAGTATTGGTAATTTTTAAACATTCTGAATTCAAAATACTTTTTAATTTCCGAAACTTTTTCGAAGCACAATGAACCATCGTGAATATTAATTCTACTGTTATTCATGTATAAAAAGCTATAACTTGCTCACTGGCAAAGCGCCGGACTATTTTCTGACACTCGGGGTTGGTTTGTAAGGCGCTGTCCCACGTGAGCAGCAAACGCGGTACTTCGCGATATGAAATAATGCGTGACAGATTATAGCGACATTGTAAGACACGTAAATTATTTACTTAATATTTTCATGATGTTTGAAATCGCGTCACGTCGCGTCGCCTTGTCGCTTTTGCCTTTTGCGTAGGACAACGGGTAATCCAGATTGTACCTATGTATATTCTTTACTTATTCAGAGTTTTTAGGGGTATCCTCTAACATAAAAAAATCTTATCCAAGAATAGAACGTTTTATATAAATTCTCTGAATTATTAGCAAGTATTTTCAGTAAATTTCTTATAATACAAGCTTCAGAGACATACTGCTATATGGACACTCATGATCACATTTGGATCATAGTTACTCTATAATAGTATGAAGTTGGAAGTCTCCGTTACAAAGTAACGTCCGAGGTGCCGAGAGCGCAGCGCCTTTTATCTAAAAGCAATAATCCATGCATCTTTAGATCCAGTTCAAAATATTGTTAAAAATATTCAGACGTAACGTCTCCCTCCCAAAAGTAACGCGATCAAATGCGATGAAGAATTTTATAATTATAATTTGTAACACCACATTGACCGTCAACTGTTCATGAAAAGCTTGTTGACCTTTGCCAAAGGATAAATAAAAATAGAATTAAGACTAATTTGAAAACATGTTTTAAAGACATTGATGTTTTAAGACAGGAATAAATTTAAAAATAATGTTGAAGATATCTTGGACATTATATACACCTACCTGAGAAGGATAATTGGCAGAAACCATAAAGCGGTTCAAGTCTTGTCATAAATTACATCTTTTGTAATTTTCACAGTGGCAGACCTATATTATTATTTTGTTTTATCTCACGGATACCGATACGGTCAGAATTATAATCATAATTAATGAAAAAATATTTTGAATTTTATAGAAATTTTTAATAATATTTATACCAATTGATTACAATTTCTGCTACATTAATTGCTTTCTTAACCCTTCATTGCATCTTGATGGAAATTTCCATAAAACAGTTCACAGGCTAAAAAGGCACACAAATCAGTGGGTGGTGTTGATATTTTTGCGTCTGACAATTTCTTGAAATATTTATGGATAAAATGGACGTAACTACTTAGAAAAAACAAACCTTAAGGTCAAAAATGACAATCACATTTTGGTTACCTAGTGACCGTTAGTTTTGTTATAACGTTCCAAAAGAATTACGTTATTTTGCTTGCTTTGATCTACGGGAATTGTTGAAAATATTCATAATGAGTGGAATAAATGCTTTAGTATCTTGCTAATGTTTGTGACGAAAACGTGTTTTTTTTTTTTGCATTATTTTATTTTCAACTAAGCTCGTTGTACTAATTGCATAATGATGTAAATATCCATCGTTTGGTTTTTTCAAAAAATGAATACTTAAAAAGGTCAAAGATGTTTTTTTAATATTTTCAACACATCCTAGAGCTATATTAACATGCATATGATTTATATAATTAAAAAATAAATGTGTATATATATAAATCTGTAGAGTAGTCCGTATTTTTAGTTTATTTTCTGCAACATTTTGTGACAAATAGTTATTTTATGCCTCAGTAAAATCAATTCTACTAATTTTAAAATGTTTTGTATGTCTGTGTGTGCGTCACGATTTAACTTGAAAACGGCTTGACCGATTTTAATGAATATTGGTACATAACAAGAACACGTGATTACTCAAAAGATAAAATATCTGATTGTCTGTTTGCTGTAAGTGATGGTATAACTTTACTTCGGCTGGACTGATCTTAATGAAAATTTGCATATATAGCAAGAATACGTGATTGTGCAAAAAATATAAAAAAACATTGGAAAATAAGGAAAACCAAAAAAGAAAATCTTAAGACATTATTTTTGCATTTTACTGATATGGATATTTTGTGTGTTTTGACTATGACAACTTTTTAACACATGAAACCTATAATTCAATATATTAAACGTGGAAACAATATAGCTACACTAATTTACAGCGAGGTAAATAAGAAACAAGTGCGAAGCCGCTGGCAACATCTAATATGGTTATATGTTCTTAGGACTTTTGTACAGAACTATCTAAATCGAGTTTATATACAAAAATAGTCAACAGAGCAATATCTTTTAAATAAAAACGTCTATCCAAAATATAAAAGAAGTTAGAAAGAAGCAACAGACTTTTTTGCTACTTGTGTAATTGGTAAGTTTTTTTTTCATATTTGTAGTAGTCCATTAGAGGCTGTAACAAGCCTTGATTTTACATGTGACTGGGTCAAGTGTAATTGATACAATAAATAATTGAAATTAGAGTAGTCGTCGTTGGTTTTGTGTTAACTAAAATAAAACTAAAATAAGCTAAGATAAGAAAATGTGTCAAGCTGATGACCTATAGAGTTCCATGCAATGTTAATTTGTTAATCTTTTTAGGTCAAAGATCGATCAGTTAGTCGCCACGTTTCCCTTACGACTAATTTGTTCACCACTACTGCGCACTGATTGTAAGATTAAGCTTGGGCCATGAACCAGGTTATGTTGTTTCAACATACATATATGTACAATGCCATAATGCCATTTTATACTCATTTTCTTACCGGCGTAAAATTAAAATACCGGTTTAAAAAATTCATTGGTACACGATATTCAGAATTTGTTTATAACCCTAGTTTAGAAGACCCTATCTATCGGTCGTTATGTCAATTTAGCCTTCTTTATTGGTCTCAAAATCTCTGTTTCTAGATTGAATGTCACGCTCTATTTTTTTTTCTTTAATAATAATAAGCTGATAATTATAATACTTATCAGCTTATTATTATGCTTATAACATCTGAAACTTAAAATATCGAAAGTTCAAGGCGAGGTAAAATATAGTCATTAAACTACATTGCATTTTTTGTTAAATCGGAAAGAAATATATTAATAGACTTTATTGTTTAATTCTAAACTGATAAGAGAATAAGCCATCTCAGATTAGTAAAGTGTGATGAAGAAGTTAGAGGTTTCTATAAGACCTTCTTTCTACTTTATATAATAAATAAATAAGCACCCACGCCCGTAGCCTAGGCACAGAATCCAGATTTTCATTAGACACGATCCAAGCATATCTGCCGGACTTTTTTACATTCATACATTTACGCCTTCGTTTTCGTTAGTGACACGTACACCTTATATCGCCTTTCTTTAGCACGTCACTAATCTGACTGACATAAGTTCTTCTGTCTAGTTCCCTTTTGTCTAAATCCCCTACCAACACCGTGAAGCCTTGCTACTCTCTCTTTTATCCTTCCAAAATGCCCGAACCACTAAAGCATACTTTTCTCAATGTTCATTCTTAGCATTCTTTTCCCTTACTATTTTAAACCTTATCCTACTTTCTAAGATAAGTTCCGTCAAAACTTTGCATCTCTTCCATAGAAGGGAAAGGATTTTTTTATATCGATATAAATGGCAAGATAAGCTGTATTATGTCGACATGATTGATATAATACTTTCAAGACAAACATTGTCTTTAATGGCGTTATGATCACTTTTCGATCCTTTTTTCAATTTAAACGAATATGACCAAACACGTATGTATATCAATTATTTATTAATTAAATACTAAAAATGAGTACATAACAGGAAGTATTATCTGTCCACCTTTACAATTATTTATTTAAAAATTATTCGTGTAATTTAAAGTAAAATACGGTAATAATTATGCGCGATATTACTATGATCTAAGAGATTAAAATAAATCAGATGATAATATGTTGAATGTCTCTATTGTCTTATGTTGAATGATCGCTTATTTATATAGGCATTAGAAGCAAATATGCATGAACCGTATTCGAAGATGCCATATTAATTTTATGCAAAAATTATGGACAAAAATAATTATTTAATTTTACAATTTAGGGAAAACAAATACATATACAAATAAATCTAAAATCCTAAACCTTTTCTAAAATGATAAAGTCTGATCGATTTTGTGGAATTCATTTCCCAGATGCACGATATATAGTTAATTTGTAATATACAAGTATTACTATTTAATAACGAGACTAGCTGTGGACCAAGCTTCACTTTCCTTTGTAAGATGTCATCATTCGTCATGTCAACATTCGTTGTTTGTTAGATGTCAATGTATGTTCGTGTTTTCTCTTCGGAAAATATTTAGAATTCGAATAACATTATGTCACAGAAATAAACCAATAAGATTTTGCATTGTTGTCAACCAATCCATTGACAGCGTTGGCGACGTAAAATTTTTTGGAAGAAATCGCGATTTAATGTATTCATATCTATAGGTAAGTTTAATAATAAAAAACTGTACCTAAATACAAAATTTTATCCAAATCGTTATCTTTAGAGCCATTTCCGTGATATCCTATTAGTCAACCCATACTTTAATATATAGTATTTTAATAGTATTCATTGATTGATTATATTATCCCTACATAAACCATGAATAATGAATTCTTAGTCAATAGCGGTTGTAAACGTTGGCATTGCCACACTATTATGGGCTGAAATAATGAGGGTCTCATCACGCTATAATGACTCTAATACCATTGTATTAACTATTGTGAAAAGCGTACGGCGACCTTGGCGTAATATCATGTACATATACGTACCTACAAGCGTTTTACCGTATGGAATAATAATTCCTTGTTTAAAAATCGATTAATATTTTAAGCGTCCATCAAATTTATTGTACACATTTTCTAATCATAAATTAAAGAAGGTAGTTTTTTGTAGTTTTATGTTTACGTTACGTAATACGTTTACGTATTGTGTATTTATCGGGCGGAATCTATATACCTTATCGATTAATTCTTCCTTTAATATACTATATGATCTTTACTTCTATACTATAAACAAAAAATAAATATAAAATTCGTAGATAATTAACCATTATCTTAAATCCATATCAATTGTTTATGAGTTCCCAACTTAATAAATCTGTTTTATTATCTGTTATATAATCAGTTCATATTACATTTAAAAATATTTTTTTTCTTTAATGCTGATTAATCAGTGGACCATTTGCAATGTATAATTTTTACATTTATCTGTTCGTTTGGTTTTCTTTTCCTTTTAACAGCGGAGACAATATAATTTCAAATAGCTTTACCATTGTGTGTGCATGCAAGTTATTTAATGTAATACGGTATTACATTAAATAACTCCCATGTCGTAATTTGAAAGTTAATAGATAGTGACAACATTTTTGTTTGGTTAGCAAATTACAAATTTTTGCAAAAAAATAGATTCTAGTAAATAATTATTACCAAGACTAATGCATCTTGCGAAACATCTCATTTCACGCGAATCAAATCAAACATATTCCAGTCTTTGAAAGATCAATGCTTAGTCTTAGTAAAACGTAATGTTGACCAGTCGGCCGTCCTTAGTATCGCTGGAAAGATGAGGAGGACCTAAAGGACCTCCAAGTACAAGACTGGTTTGAGATGGCGCGATATCGAGAAAAGCAGAGTTTTATTGTGGGAGGCCAAGGCCCACTTTGGGTCGCTGCGCCACGTTAGTTAATTTTGATTTCCTTTTAAAAATATTCTTTAAGTTTTTTTTTTAAATAAGGTTTGATACAATCATTAATCATTGCTACTTGGTACTGCGACTGGATAATTTTTTTTATTCACTACACGTATTCTACGACGACGGTTCTAACGTTTCTAGTTAGAGAATTCATGAAAACGAAGCAAGAAGAGTTTTGTTTGCACCGTTGTTATCATGTTAACTCACAACGACTAAGAAGATGTTTGCTGTTTCACAATTACATGTTTACAAACTGCGGTTCCAGATACGTAGGATACATTTCAGTTTTTTATACAAGTAGGTGGCAAGCGAACAAGCGTTCACCTAAGTGACCGCTACTCATAGACATCTGCAACAAGCATTTGCGAGTTGCAGATGCGTTGCCTACCTTTAATAGACTGAGAAGGGGACAGAGAGAAAAATGAACATTACTTTCTCCTATCTATCCCCTTCCTCGTCAAATCCTCCTTCCCGTGCCATTCTTTGCTTATTAGAAAAGGGTGGGTTATTATTATTACATAATTATTATATATGAATATTAGGGTGAAATATTACCGCTCGAGCGAACCATTCGTACAATTGATATTATTGTTGCGAACCCCGCCACTGTCATTCATTTCAAAAACATGGAGTAGCGTGTTAAGTAAAATTTACTTTTGAAACGCATGAAATGAAAGGAAGTTATAAATAAAATATGTCCATATAGATACGATTTATGCGACCTATGGTTACGAATTTCTAATACAAAGCTAAAAATAAGTAATATTTAAATGTAAAATCCATTTATATTCTTGAACGGATAAAATGCATTTACGTGTTTTATATAAACCAAGGTGGCAAACGAGTAGGCGGGTGTGACCGCTACCCATTATAATCTGCAACAAGCTAATAAGTTGCAAATGCAACTCAAAAACAAACAAAACTTACGAAACTAAACTTACTCTGTATAACTAAACTTACTCGTATGTTGTATTTTAATATGCAATCTTAACAATCGCGAAATATAAAAAACGTCCTTCACACATTAAACGCGTCTTTATGATCTCTTGGCATACTAATGAACATTGTATATGTTAACAAAATCTATTTCCTTCATTGCACGTTTGTATAGAAAATTATACTGTAATTGAAGAATCATGCTTTACTAGATGCCCAGTAATAACCCTAATTCATTGTTGAAATTATCCTTCTATGCAACTAGAAATTTCTAATGCAACGAAATCATGCGCGTACACCAACTAAGAAAAATCACTGGATGTAGAATCTCCTATGAAATGCTGTGGATGTGCGCAAAGTGACTATATATCTCATAATAACTATATATACATTGGCTAACTTTAGCTTAACCAAACTACTTAAATAGTAATGGGGTAGAGACCGACATATATGTGTAAGACATTTTCACGTGTGTTTGGCTTCAATGAGGAATTAAAAAATATATTTGTTTTGAGAGAACAATAAAAATAAAAGAAGTTTAAAAAAGTATTACTTCTACCCCATATAGGGGGTTCCACGTATATTCCTCAAATCCAAAAAGTCAAAATTAAAGGGGACCCCCATTGAAGCGAATTTCCCCTTCCAACAAAAGAATTAAATTTGAAATCGGGTCGTAAATGACGAAGCGCTCCGGTAACAAACATAAAAAAAAACATACAACCGAATTGAGAACCTCCTTTTTTAAGTCAGTTAAAATAGCGCGGTTATTCGTCTATTCGACGTGTAGACTGCGAGATAAGAGATGCGAGCGAGAGAGATGTGACAATACCTTTTGAAAGCGATGTTATCACTGCCTACAACAGTATCCAACAAATTGAGTCACGTTCTCCAAAAGGTGCTTATGCATAAAATACGATTGCAACATCCGTATTGTTCTACCTCGGTAACTTAAATCTACATGATAAAAATTACAAATCCTATGAAAAAGAATTCATTTGCATATTTAAGAAATACATTTGATATTTAAGTATTACATTTGTACAATACTGTGCATAGATGAATAGGGAAACTGGTCTACCTCAAAATTTGTAGATCCCAGAAACCAAGGCGACTTGAACCCACGATACTTTCAGTATAGTTACATGAGAAGTATTTGTACACAATAATAAATATTTTAACTATTAGATACTAAGCTGCGCTTCCATAGGACTAAATAAACTCTAAATACTAAAATAAATAAAAACACGAAAAATAAATTGTAGTCCTGAGAGCTAATTTGTATACTATAAATACTTCTTACTTAAAAACTGCTTCTATTTAAAAAATATTTAAAGAAAACCGTGAAAATATTTCTCGTAGAACAGTTCACGTGGTCAGCATGAGAAAGAAGCCTTTTCTTGTTGTTCCGAATGAATAACGATGATAAACTTAACAATTTAACAAAGACTTATTCGTTGACATAATGTTTGGTATTTTATATTATTACATAGATCTTGCCTTAGCTTAGAGTTGTAGCAAGAGCCTAGATCCATCTAGCTATAGCACAGCAAAGCATTGTTGTAGTTGTATCCTCTACCCCATTTCGAAGACCCGATAAACACGATGGTGAAATGTCTTAAAGTGAAATATTTTATAGAAGGGAACGCTATAGTTTAACTAATTTTGAAACAGCCGGAATGTCAATTTATATTAATTTTAACGTCTTCGGGAATATTTGAGGGAATATTTTGGTCAAAATTTTTAGCAAGCGCCGACAGAAACTGGACGTTTAACTTCTAAGAAAAATCAAACGACATGTAGCCAGTGACCGCCCATGACAGAATATTGTAACCGAGGATTATTAAATGCAATCCAGTTATGCGCTGTGTTTGTGTTCGTCACTTTAAGATATAAGATGTATTGTCCCCTTTTCAGAGTAATTGCTCTTGATTAATGCTACAGAAATAAACGCTGTTGTACTCATATTAATTAAATTTACCATTAGTAAAGATATACTGTAGTGCCATGGAAATTGATAAATAAAGTCAGATAAAAGAAATTAGTCATCAAATTATTTTAAATTGCATCATATGCACTCCAAGTAAATAATAAATTTTATTGAAAACTGAACATAACACTTGATTTGACACCAATAATATTTTGCAACTGATAGAACGTTATGATAACGGTTCATTCGTTTTCTTCCAAATTAGAAGAGCTCTGATTGATTTCTGGAATAGTTCTTTACCTTTTTATAGAATAGGAGGGCAAACGAGCAGCGGGTCGCTTAACATTAAAAGAGCCGACGCCCATAGAAATGGATGGAGGAACTGCAGATGCGTTGCCGGCCTTTAAGGAAAAAGTACTTTTTTCTGACTTTATTTTTTATGATAACTCGGAATATAGGCGGCGGAATTTTAATTCTCCTTAATACATTATAGAATTTAATTATGTAATATATATTATTATTTTCTAAACATACCAGTTATCAACAAAGTATTTGTTTAAGCAATGTATTTTGATAACATGTATAATTAGTGTTTTCAGGGGCATTTTCGATAATTTGATAATAAGAACATTATCTTTTGTTATCATGGTACAAATAATAACGTATTTATTTCGATTAAAATAATTATCCGTAAGATATATTACCTCAAGTAAAACAACTTAAAATTTTTAAAACAAACAATATTTCTCTTCCTGGTACAATAATATCGGAAATTAAAATATCGTTTCAAGTATATGTACAAATATCTCGATGTGGTACTGTATAAACATTATTGAATGTGACGTTTACAATAATCGATTCCCTTCACCCACGACAAGAATTCAAATGCTCTTACGCTGTAGCTCACAGCTGCGAAAGCGAACCGAAACCGAAGCGAAGCGTAACGCCTGCTGTTTCGCGTAGTGAGCCTGCCTACTAAACGGTTCGCCGGAACGAACTAAGTTCATGCCAGTTTCATATAAAACTTCGCTTCGTTTCCGTTCCGGTTCGCTTTCACGGCTATGTACTACAGGCGGCGTTCGCGGCTATGTTCGCTTTAATAAAAAATAAAGTAAAATGTGTCAAACAAAAACCAGTGACAATAATATTTATTTTTATTTCTTGTTTCTAGAAAACTTTAACCAAACTAACGTTTCTATACAACATGGCTCTATCATCTTTTTATATAGTTCTTTAGATTAGATAGATTTTTTTAATAGTTCTTATATATATATAACTCATGTTAAAGCTGTCAGCTTTAATGTTTGAGTACAAGAACCTAGTCCGAAACATGAACTCAAGAATTTCTTAATAATTTATATCATATATTACTTAGCTTACTTAATTTTTTTTTACAAATCACGTAGGTTTATTTTTACATTTCGAGTTTATTACATTTCTTGTGTCAGGACTTCATAGTCCTGTCATCACTCCACCATTCTAGGAATGTAATCACTCGAAATCGAATCGAAATTGATCCGAATATTAAGAGTTGTAATAGTAAACAAAATTACTGCTTTAAAATATCTCAAGATATTTTTAAAGCTCCGAGTAGGTAAGTACTAATACGCTGATAAAGTTTATTAAACTGAAACGATAACAGTATTGCAGAAAATTTGTTTATC
>DWLR01002120.1:0-16212 GCA_018246295.1 Papilio alexanor hazarajatica
GGGTGGGGGGGGGGGGGGGCGGGGGGTTCTGCTGCAGCCTGCGCTCGAAGTGCTAATGTTACATATTGATTTGTTTCAACATCACAGGTATTCCAATCTGTGCGTAGTTGCAGATCTGCTGCTAATCAAATGCACCACCAATTTTGTTTTTCACAAACAAATTTAGTATTTCATTATCAAATAGCAAAGGTTTATAAAATTCGAATAAATTAATTTGAAAATATTTAACATGTCCTGTCAAACGTCAAATAGAATATATGGTCGGATAACATATATCTATTTATTAATTTGCTTGTATTTATTTTTAGGATATTTAGCCTTGTACAGTTACGGTCTGGTTAAATTTGCGATACAAGGTTAATGAACGATCTTAGGGACGATTCTTGGCCAGGCCTACCAATGCTGAACAGTGAAGTGTTTTGAGACGAGAGATAACATTTTTATTAAGTTAACATAGTTGGAGATTTTTGAAATAATTTTACTATTATTTCTTGTAACCATTCCAACTAAGCTTAAGAACTTGTGCTAGGATATTGTTCATGACAATAGTCGAATAATGGATTCGAATTCATGACCTTACGATCAGTAGTAGACTGTACCCTTAACCATTGGGTTATGGGCGTTTTTCATAATAAACAATGATTGGAATTTGTTATCACAGCCTTGTTTTTTTTAACAAAGTCAGATATAGAGTTAATAGCGACGTTGCAAGTATGAAGCTATCTAATATTTCCTTGATATTTTTTCACTTATTTGTAAATGAGTTGGTCAACTTTTTATTTTTTCTCTACTAATCTTATTCGAAACAAAAAATACCTGTCACTAACCTTCGAGGTACGCAACGGTGACTAAGAATTTTTGCAAAAAATTATGGTTATCCTAACTTTTAAACGGTTTGGCGACCACTAACTACAAAGTAATCAATAACCTGTTGATATTAACAACAAAAGTAGCATCCACCTGTTGGGTTTTGATAAGCAACTGCTTAATCTTGCTTAGGGTAAGTATAATGATTTCTTTAATCAACGGACATCGTAACAATTTCCTCATTTATTGAATAAGATTTTATACAACTTTATATGTAAATAAATTCCTTCATATTTAATCTCTATTTGATATATCTTTAATACAGTGGGGTTCTTCACGTGCTTTCTGCCACTAAGAAGTAGTTTTAAACAACAATAAAAAAGGGTTTAGAATTCCCATATCATACAATCGAACGGATTGATGTTGATTTTAGCCAATGATTCAGCTTATTTTTTTTTTATTGTGGTCAAGTCGTTTAGAGGCTTCCTACATCAGGCTTAATTTCGTGGTACGAAGCAAACGCTTGTTGCTTTACATTTTTTAATGGTTTTTAATCTTACGCGAGGATTTATAAAAATAAAGGATTTTCTATTTGGCTGGCATATCATTGAGTTTTTATATGTTCCAAAATGATTGATATGTGATATTCATTGGTGTTAATTTGGAATCATGTAAACATAACAGCCTTTGCAATTAATTTCAATTTTGGAACTGTGGCAAGGGATGTTCAGTCGCAAGGGACTTAAATTAAATTGAAGCTTGTGATAGAATAGGAATTATTTTATTTCGATTACAAAATTAATTGATGTATTGGTTGGTTGGTTTCGCGCGGCAAGCATAGCTTAAATTCAAACATTTTTCCTCTCGTACCTGCCTATTATGTCTTCTTTAACAATCATCATAAAATGTCAGTCATCATCGGGCTCACTGTCTAAGGAAAGTTTAAACTTTATCACACATTTAAGTCCAAAATTATTTTTCCTTAGAAAAATACCGAGCATATTTCTATGCATCTTTGTGAGACTTTTAATTTACGAATCAACCCATTTGTCAAACTCCAAGTCAGTGCGCTGTAGGTCAGGAAGGAAGGGGGGGGGGGGGGTAAAATTAAAAGTTATTATACTTATCACCATGTGACACCTCTCTCACAAAGATCTACTTAATGTAGGGATATGGCAAGGAGAGCAAGTAAAGTGTTTGCATTTTCTGTATACCTGCTTTCTGAATTGTCGCCTACATAAACACAATTATGCAAATCTCGCATCATGGTAATATTAGCATCCGAAATTAGGTCAGACAACAAGAAACCGTAGCATAATTCTTCGAGTTTTGGTAATTTTTGTCTTATATAATAAACCCCTTTTGTGTTTGTTTTTCTAACATTTTTACCTTAATTACATTTACTTAATTGTATCATTTATTGAGAAAATAAACACGAAAACGATATCGTATGTCAAACTAGTTTTGATTAAAAGTGGTGGAGTATTTTTATTAATATCATTCGAAAATAATGCGATTATTGGTCAATAACTATCTTACTTCTAATTATATTGTTTTGATATTTTTGTTTAGGTACACGTTTCTCTTAAAGTGCTAATAATTAAAATGCTTTGCATGTGATAAAATATGCATTTAAACAGTTGAAACATTTATAGCTTCAATCATGTTATATATAATTCAGAGGGAAAATCGGTTTTGCGTAAATTTAATTTGCAATTGGAAATTAATTAACATTTGTATTTAGATTGCTTTAACGAATAGTATATTAACGGTTATAGTTTGTTGTAGGTACATTTCAGATAAATTTTTAATTTTGAATGTTAATACAGAACATGGATGTTTTGTGTACGCTGTCAAACCTTTAAAGAAGACGCCCATTTTAATATTTTATATTTTCATTAGATATTTACGGATATTGTGAGATACAGTGAAATGATATTATGTAACAACTTTAAAAGCACCTAACTTTAAAGGGTAAGAAGGTAAACTTTAAAGGAGCTTTTAAGGTAATGTGAGAAAAACTTGATTTCCGCAAATATTTACAAATTCCTGTGTAAAAATTGAGGTGAATTCTTTATTTATACAGTTGTTTAGTTCTTGATTTGGAACAGCGTACAGATTCAAACTTTGTAGTTTAGGGTAATAAACGTAAACTATGCTTCAAGTTTATTTAATTAGGTTCATAAAATAGGAGTTTAAAAAAAACAATAAACACGACTAACTGTACCACTATGAGACTCAGGGGAAAAATACCAATCATATGACACCTTACTTTTCAAAATTCGCTTAGTCACAATGTAATGGACATACATATGTACACATACATACATACATACAATTAAAATTCACTTGTCGTGGTGTAATATTGTATATACGTTATTTTTTATTTTTCGGTGTTATAGAATAATCAGTTTCTAATTTTTTTTAATGTTAAACATTCAACTACATACATACACCTATGCATTATTAAGTTAAAAAAGTAGTAAATATGATAGTAAACGGCAAGAGATATTTACGATAATGGATGCGTAACCTGCCCTTAAAAACGTGTTGGCACACAGTCGTCAAACAATCGCCATATTGTCTCCAACATTTTCCCCATATTTGTTTTTCTTACCATCATTACTCGTAATCGCGTTGAATGCCGTAATTTTATGGACAATTAACCCTAATAAGGTTTCTCCCGAATAATGGCATTCAAGACAATAGACATATAAGGTGAATAAAGTAAATGGATACAAGTATTATTTTGCACGATTTTGACGCTCTGGTTTCGTTTCAATTTCAACTTATATAAACTCGTATGTCGCCGACCGATTATGAACTTTGTCAATTTATAATTCCACTTTGTGGGCCACCGCTGGGTATGCCTTTTCGGCAGACGATATTTTTAGTGTCCTCTTTTGTGAGGTTCCAGTGGGGATCATTAACGTCAGCCTCGAGCTGGACGGCTCAACCTCTGTGTGTTGGCTCCACAGTGTTCGCGTGGCCGCGTCCTTCGCGACATCGGTGTTCAGGACACCGGACTGGTGCCCAGCGTCTATCTCCTCATCTGATGACAATAACATGTCAGACATGTATACGTCTCCATCTGACTCTCCTCATTTTTGTTTTTATGTGTGTAATCCATAGTTGTTCCCACGAGAAGGGTCAAAATAAGGGTCCGCCCCCGGGTGAATACCCATTCCGGGGGTAAGGATAGATACTGTAGAGGTATCTACAGGTTTTTACGACTTTGCTGGCGGGTTTTATAGAGTTTTCCATTTTCGCGGGCCGTCCGATTAAGACAAGCCCCCCGGTCTAGTGACTCGACATAACCTAACCTTTCTAAATATTTTTTTAAGATATTATTTTTATACAACAATCATCTTCAACCTAACAAACCTAACTTAAACTTTAATGACGCAAGGAAACTATCAGTTCTCAATATGACGATTTGATTTCGACAGTTTAAAAACAGTTTTTTTTTTATAGAAGAAGATGGCAAACAAGGAAGCATTAACTTAAGTGACCGCTATCTATTATATAAGCATCTGCAACAAGCATTTGCGAGTTGCAGATGCGTTGCCTACCTTTAACAGACATAGGAGAGGATAGACAGAAAAATTGACATTTCCTCATCCTATCCATCCCTTTTCCCATTAAATCCTCTTTCCCTTCCCACCCTTTTATAATAAGGAAGGGGCCTAAAATTAGGGCTCCGGTACCTCACTCCTCAGAGGAAACGCAAAATACCTCTACTTCACGCCTGTTTTCTGTGATATCGTGGTACCAGTCGAGATCCGTGCATCAGATGTTGTTGTTGCGGACTCTACCACTATCAGTTATAAACTGTCGAGCACTTCGATATGTAATTGGTTTGTTCAATTCACAATTTGTTGACAGTTTATAATATACTTATTCCAATTATAAATTGACGAATTTCACAATTGATCGGTAACCCATACATATCGGTGGATTTTGATACTCTACACGTTTCTTATAAGAGCACTTAATGTTGAAATTTAAAACAAAATTCATTGATTTGATTACTTACATATAAACTACGTTCTCTAAGAAAACTGTCCTTACTTTATTTCTTTTAAATAGAATGCAATTTGTAGTAATATAAATAACTCAAGTATTTGTTTCTATCAAAAACTATTATTTAAGCTTCTTTTCTTCTTTTGCGGCAATGTATTGGAACACTCGGTATTGCACTTCACCAAAACTTCATCGATTTGAAAGATTTGAGCTGAGAGTGTTATATAAATAATAATGTAAAAGATGTGTAGTACAATAAAGCTTTCTACTAAAAGTTTACGGTTTCAATTTTTCTTGAACATTTTTAACTGACATAAAAGCCATTCTCAATTAAGGTGTTTTAAGTTTTGGTCAGTATTTGGTCTTTTATGAACGGATTGAAAAAATGTAGGAAAGGGGATATTCGCAAATGGGTCTCATTTAATTATGATGAGAATTGATGAGGGTCTCGGATCGGGTATATATATATAAGATATCGATAAGCCCTGTTTCTTTTTAATGGATTTTTAATGAGACGTACTGGAGCTATAAAAGACTTATAAATCAAATTAGGTGTTGCCCGTGGTTTCGCAAGTGTTCTTTTCTTTTTTCGTGTTATTTTCCCTGCTTTTTTTTGTAATTTGATTCCGCGTATATCAATTTCGATAATAGATCACATGTGTAAAAAAATTGTTATTGTCAACCATGGCAAATAATACTAGTATCAGGTACTAATTTTTTATTAATTCATATCATATTAGTATAACATGGTTTTGAAAAATTAGTGATAGTAACGAAGTAAATAAGGGCTCTGGCTCAAGCACACTAGGAAAACCAAAAGTGGCTAAAGGCCCATAAAATATTACAATGGTAATCGATATTGTAAATAGAGCTTTTTGGTTTTTTTTCCCTAAAAAATTAAAGAAATATACAAATTTCAGATTGATTTTTTTTTATTAATAACGTTTAAAGATTTTTATATTCATCTCACTGAAAAAAATACATTCATTACCCGAATTAAATTGGATAAGCCATCGGTGGACTTTCTGGAAATTTGTTTTCAATGGATGCTTTTACAATTTGAAAGTAAATATGATAGCAAAAAAATTTGGTATCCAATATTAGATAGTAAAAAAATCGGTATCCAATTTTGGATAGCAAATTATTTTTTTTGTACATCTCGGCTCTCATTTCCTCTTTATTTCATTTCATTATTAAATTATTTCTTGCATTAAATATAGTTAAGGAATTGAAATGTTAAAAGTTACTATAATAAAAAAAGTTTTGGAAATTTGGTTGACGTAACCAGTTTTGAATCTATATATCTTGCAATATATACGATTGTTCAAAGTTTAGTCTTGCAAGTAAATTAAATGCAAGTAAATGCAATAAAGTATTATCGAAGCTATAAAGGAGGCGGCATCCATGAACTATCTTGATTGCCTACATCTACATTGTTATTGTCCGCCCTGATGAATGCTTCGTCGACCGGAATTCGATCAAGATTGACTTATGGAATAGGGAATGGCGTCTGGTTCAAGTTTAATTGCTTACAATGAAACTTGTGCCATAGCCATTGGAGTTATTTTGATTTCCATAACGAAACGAAGTACTTGTCTTATCTACCACCGATATTTTTTCGTTGTATAAGATAATCACAGTAATAATTACTATGTTATTAGGAGTAAAGCTTTTTTAAAGCGATGAAATTACTGATCTCATTATAAAACTTCACCGTCGACAGCTTAATTTTCCGGAAATATTAGCTATATTTTGGGTGAGTAAACTGCTTCGCTCGGGTAAACAGATAAAAAAAAAAACAAATCCCAAGGTACCGCTGATAAATGCGCTGCCTATTGTTAAACTAAATTTTAAAATCGGTACCTGTAAAACTAGTAATGTTTGAGTCAAACTGGAACAAACAATCAAATCATTTCTCTTAATAACATAAGTATAAATATATGAATAAAATATAAGCAGAGAGTAAGACTTCTAATCATTGCGTTTCTAATAGAATTATCTAACTTTCTCTACATTAATCATTAAATAAATTTTATTTTCCACTGAATACATGAAATGCTAGATGTTGTCCACGACTTCAATCGCGTGGAATTCACTAACATTATGTATTAATTTCGATGTATCTAACCGTTGTGATAACCTGGTAACAAACATCCATCCAATCATTCGCACCCATAATGTAATTAAGATTTTATAAACCCCGATAAAGAGTTCACAACTTTTAAACGGATGAACTATTTTTAATTGTTTTCAACTATTTTAATGTACACGTCATGCCCTTATTTGATACTTGGGTACATCTGAAATATACGATTGTTCATCCCCACTTCCACACTGCATATCCCCTTGCGTCGGAGGTAAAATATAGATAAAACAAACACTTAACTGTGACGTCACAAGTGGGTAAGTATTATGACATTTGTTTGCATTTTTTTTGCTTTTGGTTTCTTATATTTCATAAAAATGGTGAAAAGAGAATAATAATTGGAATATTTCCATCGATTGAATCAATAAAGCCTTCTTGTTTAATTATTTTATTTATGAATCAAGATTAATTTGATGATCATAAAAGATTTATATGTTTGTAATGGATTAACTTTCAAATTTTTGACCATATATTTATTATTATTCAAACACTATTTGAGCATTATCTTAAGATGTGTTTTTTGTGATATTTAAATCAACCCGGGTTGCGCCATTCATGAATAGAATGTATGTTCATTATGTCATTACAAAAACGGTTTTTTTTATAATTTATTCATTCATCGTTAAGATTTTAAAATTCAAATGTTGGTCAATAGGGCGGTGAAAACCGCAGATGCGGCTATTCCAAAGCGACTAATCCATTACCTGTTGATATTTAGAGCGGTGAAGTTACGTTGGCTTGGCGGGATATAGCATAAAGAGTTTCAATATTTGTCAATCTCAAAATTTCAAATATTAATCTCTACACTGGTCAAATACTAATTATCATCAGTATAGTTTCAGGGGTTAACCATTAAAGACAATATCAACTAAAAAATATTACATATTGTCTTATCAATTTATATAAATCAACTTATTATAAATTTTGCCCTACGTAGAATTTATCATTACTCAGTCTTCTACCCATCTTGCAATATGTAAAATTGTACAACTTACTTACATGCTCCTATTATAAAATCTTGTAGAAATATACTAAAACGTTTTCGAGCACTCGAGAGACTTAAAAACCGTTAAAGATTTTCTCATATATAAAAACGGTATCCTAATGAAGCAAGCGTTCATAAGACATTAACCCAAATTCAACTAAGCTAAAAGTTTAAAAAGTAAAACAAATAGCCTTAATACGTTTACATTTTTCTTTTGCGACCGCCCTAAGTAAATTTGCAAGCGTGTTCCGTCTTTAAATGATCATAAAAGTATTTTACAAAATTTTTGCATTTCACTGTTTGAATTGGAGCGAGGTTGACGAACAATCAAGACTATAAATTTTAGTTTAAACTAAAACAAAGAAGCAAAACCAAAAAAAAAGAAAACCTGGGTTCATTTTGGACTCATCTTAGGACTTCCTGGACCTACATTTTTTGTAATAAAAAAGCGTTCTAAATCATTATAGACGGTTATCTAGGGAGGTAGGTTTACCTTCTTTCGAACCTAGGCCTCTTTATATAGTGTTTAGATAGTTGTAGGTTTTATTCAAATCTACGTCTAAATTACTCCATTTCGGTAAGTTCTAGTAGATAATATACCGATACAGTTATTACGTCATCTTTTATGGTAACTTAGATTCGATTCCTTATATCAAAATAAATGAATCCAGTATAAGTTTTCAGAAGGAACGGCAAGTGACCGTCTTGCTCATTTGGTGTATTTCAAATATGAAATTCATTATTAAACAATTATTTTTTCTATAATTTAATTTAAAAATAAAATATTTTTATTTAATAAATGTATTTCAGGAATATTATTTGAAGAAAGAATACGTTACAAGATTTCATCAAGTGCCGCGACGTTTACTTATTCAGTATTCTCTAAATATGACGTATATTGCGAGAAAAATATACAAAATCCAAGAGGAGTTAAGGCGGTGTTTAGAGGTCACGTCGAGTTATGCAGCATTATGATTTCAAATGAGATGAGCGCGCGGGTACGTGCTCACTAACTCCTGTTGTATCGTTAAATGGTCGCTCGGGGTACAAGTCTAATATCATTTTATGATTGCCTGGTGTTAAAAATATAAAAATGATCAATTTCTTCTTTGTGCTATTTTTAACTTAAATTTTATTTTACTGATTGTTATTTGTTACCTACTAAATTTAATTATTGTAGAATTTATTAACTGCTTAATTGAATTTTATTTTATTACAAGGAAATATATTAAAATGTAACTATCGTTTCCCATCAATATTTGCAACGTTGCAAAAGTTTGCACTTTTGTCGACTTTTATAGAAGAGACAGGAAGAGGGTACAAGATGGATAAAGGCTTAAAGCAAAGGGCAAAGAAGAAGGGACACTCATCAGACCATTACAGTTTCTAAAAAGGTTTGAGGTTTTGAAACCATAAAGATTTATAAACTCAATTTATAACTACTAGATGTCACAAGCAATAATAAAATATTAAAGGAAACAAAAATAATTGAAAAAAAAATTCTAGTGTTCAAGTTGTTTCCGTAATTACATAAAAACAAATTCTTACTCACTACAGAACCAATACAAATATATTTTCACGAAGACGCAATTCAGTTTTTGGCCCAACTCCAAATTAAAACTATTGAACAAAGTGCAACTTTAACTGCTTCAGGTAGATCGTGAAACTTGCCTGAACTGCGATGTCGCCGTGAGTTAGTTTTTCAATAAGTCAGCTCGAAGATTACAAGAGGGAATTCAAATTAGATTTCTCGGCAATATGCAAGATGCAAGAAATTTAAATGCTCGAATACGGGTGGAATAATGGTTAATTTGAAGTGAAAATTAAAAAAAAAAATATAGTCAAACTGGCGATTTTTATTAAAGTTAATATACATGCAGTACAACAGTAAGGTTATATTAGGAAAATGCAAGTGTTATTATATTCATACTTTGTTTTGGAAAGTAAACGTATATAATAAAAACTACCTGCTCTTAACCAAAGAATCAAGAACATTGCGGAAATATTAAAAAGATATATAACCTAGATAGCGTAGCTTACTAATGGTGAAACTAGTTATTGACCAGATTTAGAATTTATAAAATGTCCGTAAAGCTTATAACACAATTAAAAAATAATTAATATAGACCGGTAGGAAACATCTGATTAAAGTACCAGGTCGAGATTTTTTTATTATTTGATATTACCTTTGGTCTTTAGTGATCTAATAGGACTGCATAAGAATCATAAGAAATAAAACATGAATGCTGAAATACACAGGTCGGAACACAATGGGTATCATGAGGTTATTCATTCGAAAGCGAGCACGTTGCAGTATTAACGCTAAGGGGTTCCATTTCAATTGTCATACGAGGATTTCGTGCTCGAATTTCTTTGAACTTAAATATTTCTAAGTGACTTCATTTAGAAGAAAAATGAGAAGGAAATTTTGAAGTTATTACGTTTGAGATTAATATTTTACGTTGGTATAAAATTCTTTAGATTTTAATTTCAAGAATAGCATACAAGTTCTCAGACTTTTTAATAGCATTAGAATAAACGGACTCGGTAGAGAAGAGGGGTAACGTGTTCCAAACCCTGGCCCAATACCAATTTCAGTAAGAAATTAAGAATTTAGATGAAAGAAATAGTATTATTAAATATTTATACGGCACGATTATGGCATAACTTCGGCTTTTCTTTTACATCCGTAGAAGAAAATTATCTATATATGTTATAATTTAACAAATTTCTTGATTGTATAATTTTTATTGGTTTAAAATAACAAGTGAATTAAAATTTAAAATAACGTTCGTCTTTGGTGGCTGTCAAATGACGAATATAATATAAAACAAAATATGGAACGTAAAAACAAAGATAAAAAAATAGTTAACACATTTCTTAACGCCCAGTTGCTTGGGTGCAACTGGCCAGAATTTTGGATGAACAAAGAGTTTATCAAACAATGATTGTGCTCTTTGAAGTCTGATTGAAGGTTTCGGAGACTGTTCTTTCTATATAAGAAATCCAAAAGAGATGCTATTCTACAAAAGTGTAGCCAGATTAGAAAAACGTATAAAATATAATACCAGCGTTTGTTTCTTATCCACATTTTATTTCTGCCTGTTGCCTGCAGCAAAGCAACGGTGGTACTTCCGGAAGCGTCGCGATATTATCGATAACCTGTTGAAATGCCGCGATATCAAGCGCTTGCCTGTCTCGTACAGATGAATCTACATCCGTGTCTTAGCTGACGGAATATTATTATTTTTCCTGGAAGTTGTTCTTATTACAGATCTTATTTACTAAATTAACTTTATTTATTTAGTTTAGTGGAATTTTTTGTGGTTAGAGCAAACTAAAAGCGATTTTGTAATCTTTTGTTTATGACACGTTTCATAATATTTTATTTATTTATTTCCAATAGAATTTTACAAGCTTACAATAATCTAATATGTCGCCAACTGTGCAGTGTAGTTTGTTGGCGACAGAGCACTCATTATACTATATTAACCTACTTAAATCTAATACCCAAGTACATGTAACACAAAACAATCATTAGATAAACACTGTAATATCTATATAATAATTAATTGTCTAGTATGTCAGAAGAAACTGTCTTAATTTATTTTTAATAGTTTCAATTACTTCTCAACCATGCTATGTATGTCGTTATGTAATTTTGTTACTAAATAATTATTACACCTTTCCCCATAATAGTTAGTAGCCTTTACTATATTACAGATTTCCCCTCCCTAACCCGTTTAGTATTGTATTTATTGGTTACCTCATTTTTATATTCCACACTAAAATAATTTTCTAAAATTATCTTTTATTTAACTTTCTATTCTATACTATAGGTAAAATTTTACATATTCTAAACAATTCCTTATAACCTTTTTTTACAGATTTTTAATATATTCCTGTTCTCTTAATTTTTGGTTATTCTAATTTGTAGATATTTAATATTAAATAAATATTCTACAAGGTTTTTAAGTTTATCACATTACGATATGGTAACCTTTTTTGTTGAGCACTATGCTTGTTGTGCGCGTTGTCTTGATTATGGTTAAACATTTAAATTCTTAACTCATCGGAGAGTTTATTTAAAACCGATTGTAGCGGCCCAAGGCGTATATTTGGCGATTACAAAACGAATGTCTGGGCCCTGGTGTATGTTGGTCGAATGTAGGAGGAATATGTGATGACTCGAAGACGAATAGATGACGAATGGACGACGACTGGAAGACGAATGGAAGGTGCGCGATGCGTGTCGTCGTGCGTTGAGTGTGGCGGTGCACGCGGCGTCGCCACTGTACGCCGTCACCGTAAGCTTCTTGTTTTGAAGGGAGCCAACACCGTAGAATGGCGCTAGTGCGCACAAGCGCCAACACAGATAAATATTCGATCCCAAGAGACACAGAATAAATCATTGTAATAAATTTAGTAAACATGTGGTTTTGTACGATGTAAATGTAAAGAACAAAGACCTTACAAGTGATGAAAAATAAAGTTTGAAGGTATTACGAAACTGAACCCGCACGAGGTTTGAACAAAGAGAGTCCTAAGCAAATAGCCCTTTATATTACACACAACGCCTGCCTAGTTAATTACGTGGCTTTGAATTTATCATCGCTATGTCGCGTTCTCATCCGGAATAATTTTCATACTACAGGATCGTCTGTCTATTCACGCGTTCAAGCAAATTGCTTTAATATTGATCTGTTAGTCAACTATTTATTACTTGTCTTTGATTTAAGACATATAATAATAATGCGACAGCTGTTTGTATATAGTAACCACTGAAATAAACGGCTAACTCACGTACAATTAATTCGGTAATATATGCATCGACAAGTTTCGGATTAGTTTGGAGGTTTAGGGTGAGTGGGGTTGGTTCGCGGTCACGTCACGCCTCAAGTCAAAGTTTTAATCATTTTAATCATGTCCTTTTTTGGTATAGGAGGAATGAGGATGATCTGAACCATGTCCTAGCAAAAACTTTAAGCTTAGATTCGCTGAAAAAGTATATTAGTAACATTTATTTATTTATTAACAACAACTACAGTTTATTTATCGGACATTACATACAGATAATTTGGTTTCAATTGATAGTTAATGCTAATGTACATAAGAAATTCATTCATTCATTGAATAAATTCTAACTTTAAAGTAACTTAGCTAAAACAGCTGTTCGGCGTAGAAAATATAAACTTGGTAGACTAAGGATGAACAGAACAGTGTACCGCAAATGTCAAGTGGGTCAAGATGATTTTAACAACCTCTTCGCCTCAATTTTAAAGGTGACTGTGGCGCACAACACGCTCATATTTCATATTTAAATTTGACAAAAGTCAGAGACTAAGTATCTAAGAGACTCTTATAAGAAAAATAAAAACACTTTTGTATTTCTTAAGTCGTCATAATTCCCTTTTCATATTTTTGGTAAGCATTGTTGTCGATTTGCTAAGCTATGTAGGGTATGTCTTAGTATATGAAGGGTTTTTTTTCGTTGAGAGTCCGCAGCAATAACATCTGTTGCACAAATGGCTCGCTCGACCGGTGAAATACCACGACTTCACAGAAGACAGGCATGAAGTAGAAGTGTTCTGCGTTTTGCCTGACGATCCGGAGGCCTAATTCTAGTCCTTTTCCCTTTCCCACAATTTTCTAATAAGGATGGGAAGGGAAAGAAGAATTGACGGGGTAGGAAATGGATAGGAGAAGGAAATGACAATTTTTTCTGTTTATCCTCTCAGCTAGACAATCTACGTTGCTTACCTTTAATAGACTGTTACGTTACGTTGCGAGTTGGCAAATCATACGGAGGTGAAGTGTAGATATTTTTAGTTGTTATTTGTCTAGCAAGGGACCCCATCCCCTTTTTTCTCTTATTCTCCCCTGATTATGATCATTTCCTTTTTTCCTTCATTTGCTTATATCTTTTATAGGCTTTTTTTTCTACAATTAAACAAATAAAACAAAAGAAATATTGAATTTTTCCTTTAATCATAATTTTCAACATGGTTAACTTTTTTATTTTGTACCTTAGAAGAAAATCATATTTCGCAGGTCTCACTTAAAGTTTCTTATTTACATATTTTACAATTATTAATATACCATATTAAATCTACGCATCTTGAGAACCTCTCTCTGTAATCTCTCGCTACAATAATTCAAATGTATACATTGTACATTACAACGTTTAAAATTCTATCTATTAAACCTTTTTACTACTTAATTTTTTTTGTGAATAAAAATTTATTGCATTATCTGTCGTATATGTACAAAGTAAAGCGATATGAAACGTGTCAACATAAATAGATGATTTAGTAGATTCCAAAAGTGAATATTTTCAAGCTCGTAGCGTGATGTAAGGTGACCTAAATATTTCACGACTGTGTAACGATTTTTTAGTAAAAATATTAAGGAAAGGTTTAACATAAAAGTCGAAATTAGTGTCTTATAAGATGTTTGGTAGAGCTTACAAAAGTATTGGTCCTTATATAGAACTATAATCTACATAGCAAGTCTAATTGAATTTATTTTTTAAATTATAATATGGTTAATAGACAAATATAACTTAAACACTAAGAATTCAATTTTTAGTTGATGAAAGTGGTGTATGAGTTGACTAGACTTTTGTTTTGAATATTTTTGAGTAGTAGTTATTAATTATATTTCGGAAGAAATTTTGTCACATAGTTAACATCTCATATATGTAAAAAAGGCATATGTTAAATAGTTTTTTTCTTTCATTTCTCTCTCTTTCTCTCAAACGTTTCGGTAAAACAAACGACAAAATTCTATTTCTATTAATTACAACAAAATATTATGCAATTGTGACTTCATTTGAGCGTAGAAATTATGTTATAAAGCAACTGGAAATATGCAGCAGAGGTGTTTCGGCGTAAAGTTTTAAAATGTGAGTTAATTAATATATTTTAAGATACCTTGAATTAATTATAATTTAGTAACAACAGCATAAAAATAGTTTCGTAATAACCTTTGGGAGCTAATACGCTTATTATAATGTCGGAAAACTATTAATAATTTCAGTGTTAGTCTAAATTTTTTTATTAATTATTGTACTATAAAAAACCGTTTAAGGATGTGTTGTTATTTAATATAGTATTCTAATGTGAGTCTGTTTTCCTATCAGGCTTTTATTTGCTTGATTTGTATTTAAATACGACATTGTGTACAGGTTGTTCAAGAAAGAGTGGATTCGGCTAACACACCACATATCAGAGCTATTCGGCGCTAAAAATAAAATACAAAATCTGTCTCAAATACCTGTCTCCAATACCTAAGTAACAAACTTTTTTCATGTTATTTTACGTTTCTGAAATAAATAAAATCCCTTGTATTTTTGTATTAAAATACTCGTCATAATTGCAATAAACATTGTGAGTATAGTTGTTATATTTTTTTTACAAAAATAATGAAACTATTTGTTTTTTACACATGCCCGATATCTTTTAATAGAAACCCTTTTAAGCAGCCTGCTACCAATATCAGAATCCACGGGTGTTTCTGGACAGGTAAAATAATTGCCGCGAAACAACAAAGTAAAAAGGCAGATAATATAATGCAAATGCATAATGCTCTGATGACGATAACAGATGATTATTTTAGTATTGAGAACAATGCCATCTATTTTAAAATTTAAGAATGTTAATTTACCTACTTGATAAGGGTTTTGCGTATTTTAAACCATTATATTACAAAGATATTTGAATGCTTTTTTTGATTCAATGTAAAAGTTATAGATGAAGTTGTAATATACTTGCTTTGGCCAAAAAGCCTTTGCAAAAAACTGCTACTATTATATTAAACATGAATATTGTCTTTTACGGTGTAAAAATTTTAACGCTAAGGCTATGTATGTACTTATCAATATTTAAGCTTATAAATTGGTTTGTGCGAAACAACGGCAAAATTACTCATTTTTTTAAATTCTACAACTATCTGACATTAATGAGGTAAATGAACAAGATATATTAAACTCGGGTCATTTTAATGAAGTTTTTACATTGTTTATTATGCCTTTTTTAATACCGGTTATGTTGTCGGTTTTAATTGTATTTGAGAACATGATCATTAATTTAGAAGTATGTGAGTACCAAAATGTATTTGAGAACATAATCATTAATTTAGAAGTATGTCAGTACCAAAATGTATTTGAGAACATGATCATTAATTTAGAAGTATGTCAGTACCAAAATGTATTTGAGAACATGATCATTAATTTAGAAGTATGTCAGTACCA
>DWLR01002121.1:0-16212 GCA_018246295.1 Papilio alexanor hazarajatica
ATAGACATTAAAATATAAAATTCTACTTTTACGTTATTATTTTGTATGCTTGAGTAGTTTTATTTAATTACTAGTGATGTCCCGCGGTTTCAACCGCTACACTGCAGCAGTGTTTAATAACACACAATAACTTCCCCAATAATTATACAACAAGTGTTGACAATTTGTTGAACCTGCTTAGTACTGAAAATAGCGCGTTCAAACAAATTCTTCTACTTTATCGTATTAATATACATTTCAAATTCTTAATACTTATGTGGTCATAAATGTTTATAACTTATAATTTTATTAGTAATGAGGGAATAACGTTGCTTTTTTGTATCTTAAAAAAAATTATTTGTTATTTTTTTTTTCAATATAATGGATAAACAAACGCAACCATTCCGATCTGGCTTTGTAGTTTTTGATTGAAAATAGATTCTGTAAATATCGCGATTTGGCATTTAAAATTTATATGCTGTAAGCTTTTTACACTAACTTTAGCTACACTCATATCATCTCCTTTTTATTTAAGTTTTCTTTTTGTTGGCATAAATTTATAAATAATTAAAGTAAATAAATATATTAACATTTATTAACCAAAAAAGAAAAAAAATACAAAAACCAAAGGAAAATAAAAAGGACACAAATCACAAACATTTCTGGTTAAAAGGCTTAAGGGGACTAAGGGGTTAAGAGTAGTATCAGCTGATGCTGATACCAACTTGACACTCCAGTGTCAAGTTGGTATCAGCACTGCTTCCAAGCAGCGTTGGTTTTCAGCCTCCCCGTGCTCCCACAAGTTCAAAAGTTTTAGTATAGTGTGTTAGATAATTATAATCAACACTGCATTCATGTATGTGTGTATGCTTAGGTATGTAACTAGGAAAAATTATGAAAATATTCAGGACTATTAATAATAATAAAATACAATAGTTTTAGGTTGCATGTGTTTAATATTACTTAAAAAAATTATAATTTTTTTCCATGCCTTGGATGCATGCTTTACCATACACATTTTAGATCCAATAAATGTGGAGAAACAGGACTAGTGTTTGCTACATCTGCCTATCCTAGTTATCTAAGGTTATGAGTATAGCGCAATATAAACCAACTAAAATAACCCTAAGGTTACACTAAAAACTATTTCATTTCATACAAAGTGAAAGCTCTTGTTCGACTTCAGAAGGTTTTATGTCTTTATTTGGCTTAGTTGAAATATATTATTTTGTTTTACTCTGGTTAACAAACGCACTCCTATTTTTACCACATGAAAACTTTTCTTGTTTTAAAAATATAAATATAAAAATGTGTAAAAAAATTAACATATTGATGTCACGTGTTGTCTTCGTCTTTTTGTGTTTGTGTGTGTGTGTGTTTTTTTTTATTAATTTTAAATATCACTCATTTCCTGCAATCCTGTTCGGCGGAACGGTTATTTTTTAATTAAAGTAGTAACGCAAGAATAGTTAGATTAAATTTAATAGATCTTTATTATCTTTATTAAGGCTTTATATAAATTATGACGATAATAAATGTCACACGATATGATCCCATAACATCTGTTAATGGGGTTTTAGCATTAAAGGGCTTTGATGATCGACTGTATTATCCATCATGTGACTAAAACCTTCACGACCAAAATAACTCGTTACATTAATAAGTGGTCTTATAAATTACCACATACTCCATCTAAGGTTAATTAAAAAATTAATTATAAATTTACACCAATTTTATTCAAAACTTTCTTAAACAGTCGCTAAATAACATCGCATCAACGGATATAACGTATTAACTGATACGCTAGAGTGAGAACGGTATGTATTTGGGTTAAATCCAGAGAATTAATTTCAATATTTCAATATACCTTTTATACAAAAACGTCAATAAAGTTAACTTTTCAATCACTGCGTTCAAGTACTGATGTAAGTATTAATAATTTTAAGATTCACAAAAGAACGCAAGAGCTCCATATAATTTTATAAAACTGTTATGTATTTTGCTCCGCCAACTTGAAGGTCACATGTTCCGTAAAGGTTATCTTACAGGTGTACTCGGAAATGTGAAATGGCATTTAGAACAAAATTTAAGTTGATATGGCTTCTTCACCATTAGAAGTGGTTTTACAAAAGCGATTAATTTGGAAATGAAGTCGATCGAACCCATTAATGTAAGTAACTTTGAGATCGGGACATCGAACGCCGCAGCCCCCCCCCCCCCCCACTCCCGTGACCATGAGTGCTTTAAAGTACTCGAAACTTCGGGAATATAAAAATATAAAAATAAACGCTATCGTCATATTAGTTTCTTCTATTGACATGAATAGACATTTTCTTTAATATTACTTATGAAAATGAACCTTAGATTTATTATTTAATCGAAAAAGAACCGACAGTGCATTTTTGTTCCATGAATTTCATGTTGTTCGATACTATTTTCCGTAAATTTCCACTTTAACCCATACCTATAGTATAAATTTATTCGTAAATACTGATTAAACAATTAGATAAAAAAACCTTGGTTTCGTGGGAATACAGAGGTTCGGGATCTCTAAGTGACAACGCAATAGACATGACATGACATTGGGCAGATTTAAATTTAAATTTTACGAATGGAAACAAAGCATACATTTTTTATGGTAGCATTATTTTAAATTATTTTTAGGTCTAAAACACTTATTAACCCCTCAACAATACCACAAGATCACAAAAAATTGGCATGAATTAGAGGATTATGTTCTTATTTATAGTGTGATGGCCAAGGGCTCGTTTTTATCACTCGGCGCAATATGGTTATTGTTAGATAGATACCGTGTAGAGACACCGTAGAAGATAAAGATATGCCATTGCAAATTATTATTAGTATGCCACTAAACATTATTTAAAGATATCTATTTAGAAATAGGATTTAGAATAGAAAGCTTTCAAGCGGCTTGACTTTTTCCCTCATTTTTAACAATTGTTATCATATTTTAATCAACCAAATAAAAGGACCTTAACAAATTTTGCTCTGAAACCTTCATCGTGATGATTCACTTTTTCCATCACGATTTTTAAAACGACAGAGATCAGTCTATCTATTAGTTAAAAACGCATGAAAATCCATTCAGTAATTTTTGAACGAACAGACATACAGCTAGGGACTTTATATAATATGTAGTGATTATCTCCTTCTTCCATTATCTTTACATATTAATCCTATAATAATTACAACCAGAGGATATCTTGATACAAATCAACCGGTGAGCAATCACTTGTATCACGTATGTATACCGCCTTGATACGTATCATACGCGATCACTTGTATCACGTACGTTTTAATTGAACCACCCGGTCACAGGCTCGAGCGCCGGATATTGCGTATGGTAACCATGTCTATGTCACCGTCAAATTGTAAATATCTTTCATTTATAATCTTACTACCTAGCGATATTATATGTTGACAGATAATTATAAATGGCCGCCATTAACAATTTGACCTACATATTCTTTGATAAATATATTTTGTTGTATGAATATTATTTTATACGTAACTAATCTAATCCAGGCTTATTATTATATTTAACTCTCTTCTTATTTACTCTCCTACTTGCTTTAATAAGTAATGTATCAGTTCACAGTTTGACAGATTAAAGTTGATAGTTTTTAAACCATTATTTATATAGAACAAATTCTAAAATTATACCACAGTGATTGGTTCAGTTTACAATATTATGTCAGTTTGTAATGTCGAAAGTGGGATTGTAAAGTAACGATTTTTGCAAGTTTACGACGACCTCACTAAATTTAGACTGGCCTGCACTTGCCAATCTTGTGGATTATTTGTTCAATCGAACGTATGGTAGGAATAATTCATGATAACGTTGTCTGTTGTTCGCTTCGATCAATTAGATTTTCTATATGAAATCTGATTTAGAGTGCTTTCAAGGATTGGTAGAACGACGATTTATGTCATTAGAGAAGATACAGTGGACTATATTAGATTTATTAAAAAAAAGTAATTTATTTTCATATTCATTTAAAAATACAGTTACAAAAAATGTTAACAATAATTCGAAGTTCTTAAAAACAAAACAATAATTTGAATTCACTGTTTATATATATTAAACTAATTTTACACTTTGAACTTAATATTTTCGTAACTAAATATTTCAACCTATTCACCAATTTTTAATAATTAACAATTCAAATTAATTTATAATTTTTGGACAGTGCTAACTTGTAGATTTTCTTTCTCCTAAAAAATCCGCTAAAACAGCTCGCTCGGCGCCAACCTTTCTCTTTCTCCTATGGTGTTGCTAATTCTAAAAAAGCTAATGATAAGATGAAATGTTGCTAACACAAAATATAAAAAACAATTAAAATAAAGAAATGTAGTATTACAAAAGCAAAAATGGAAAATCGTATTGACAGTACATTTTAATAGTTTCTGGGTTACTTGTAATTATTATAAACAACAAAAATCTTCAATCGTCATATTTTTTTTACTAAAAATAACATACGTTTGTCACGTTTAAATTTTAAGTAACTCAAGTTTCAATACTTTAAGACTTTACTTTCCTTTTTGTAAGATCAAAATGAATTTGTTGATCTTACAAAAAGGAGTGTTTGGATGCACTAAGGCATTTAATCAATTTTGATTAATAAATAAAATCATGGACCGTGATACAATAATACGGCTCTCCGTATTACTCTATCACGGCCCAGAAATTAATTATGTAGGAAAAATCTTTTACAAACTCTTCATTTGTTACAGTGGCCTTACTACGATGCATTTGATACATTTTATTATTTTTAAGGATGCCGAGAGAATACATCGTAGAGTACCTTGGAAAAAGCGACGCGATATGTAGAATACGCGTACACCGCCATCTATCGGCTTAATATAGGTTTTCGTTTGTTACACTTAAACTGAAGTACATTTTTTCAACCAAACACGTAATGTTTCTGTAGAGAAAATATAAGCATATGTAGATACAGTCACTGAGTTTTGTGACTTATCATTATGCTCAACCCTGAGGGAAGCAAAAGTTACTCTGTAATTTACGATTTCTAGACGTGTGTAGCAGTGCTAGGTGTGTTAAAGTTATATTTTACGTGCTATATAACCACGCTATGCTAATTGTTATTTTTGATAGAATATAATTTAAAATAACCACTGTTACGATTACAAAGATATATTTGTTTTTGGTTACATATATAATGTTAAAAATATTGCTATAAATTTATAAAGACGAAATAAATCGACAAAAGGATTTATGTAAGCGATAAAATAAAGTTTACGAGGACAATGGAACTAATGGAATGACACATTTTGTCGCTATTGTTGCTTTGCGATTATATATTCTGACCTGAAACTATAGGATATTTATAAGTTCGAAGTCAATTTGAATACAGTCTGTATTCAAATTGACATTTGAATACAGCCTGTATTCATTTGTTTATGAAAAGTTTGAACAAACGGAAAAAAGTTAGATTTTTTTTTATTTACGCGTATTCATGAACTTTAGTTTTCAGAGCTTTGAATTGCCGACTGATTGCCAAAAAGCTATTATTCTATTTCGATTATGTATACTGAAATGTTTTAATTATTTTATTTGCGATATGTGCCACTACAAGTTTCCCATTTCTATGAGGAAAATCGACTTCTTTCAATCGCTGTTAATAAAGATTTTTTTTTTCATTTGACAATACAATAAATACTAGTAAATTACAAGGGTTAATCCTGATGCTTTCTTAGTTCTTAAGAGAAATTATACTTGTAATGGGCCTGGATTTCTTCAAAAATAATTACATTAGAAAAAAATCAAAATCTTTCCATCCCATAATCGGCACACCTGTTTACACATTTTATTAAAAGAAAGTACACCGATAAAAGCATAGATGTTTCATGGATATAGATAAAGTTATTATGAGAGATGTCCTTGGCTTACCTCCGTAAAAATAACACGTATCTTTCCACAGCGTAGCTTATAACGCTTAGTGCCCTGAATAAACAAAGAACGCTCTTTGTTTAACAACAATAGATGCAAGTCCATTACGGCTACATTTCATACAACTTGTTCCATTGACGATATCTGTGGCACATTGTTCAATATTCCAACAATACTTTATGGTATAATGTGAACACGTCGGTAGTGAATATCTATTAGCAACACCCAATAAAAATCAAGAAATAAATGATCAATCGCGAACTTGGCTGACAAAATACAAAATTGTGAACATTTCAATGAATGAACACTTGTGAAATAAAAACGTATTAAGTGTTCCGCCTTGGTCGGAATAAATGAGACTTGAGAGTTTAGTTTAGGAAAGGTTTTTGTATTACTACGCTTCCTCTAATGAAGTGTGCGGGACCTCCATACAAATTGTAACGTCTCTTATTTTATAGAAGAGTGTTTGCTCTTTGGTAATAGTTAATTTTTAAAAATAAACCCGACCGTCTGTGATACAGTGCAATGATATTCACGTTCAAGATTTTTCGTAAGTGTAAAGATTTTTTTTAAATGTCTGCAATGCAAACAGATGCAAGCAAGAGCTAATTAAAAAAAAAAAAACAATAAGCCCAATTGATTGTACCAAAATGACACTCCGAGGGAGAACACAAATCGAATGACACCTAACTCTTCAAAATTTGTCAAGTCGTTAACGCCACCGTAGGTCACATTGGAACAGACATCAAACGTACACGTAAAAAATAATACCCTACCCGTCTGTAGTGCAAAATAGTATTCCACATATGTAAGGCGTACAGTAAAATTTGTTCAAAGGCTGATGATGGAAGTCTTTTCCGAAATCCCTTCGGTTCTACATTTATCATCAAGGCATCTGCCGTCTTATTAATAAACAGAATTTGAAATTTTGATGTAGACTTGACTATAGATATCATGAATCCCATTTGAACCTTCAGTAAAATAAGGAAAGGACGTTTCAGATTAAACTTAAAGAATCCCTTAGTCCTGCAATAGTTTTAGTTTAATTTAAAGTTACTTTTGTATTTTGTGGTTGACTGTACCCAAAAGGCCCATTGAATAACCTGGATCAGAGCATACTTGTTGAATTATATAAATAGTTGTCAAGTTCGATCGAGTCAATGTAAGTTCTGTTCATACCGGAAATCTGTATCGTTAGCTAATATTATTTTCTAAAAATATATTGAAGGTATTTTTTACTCATTACAATTCAGAGCAATGTTTACTAATACTACAAACTTAATAAGCTTAAATAAAATATATTCTATTTTATTTTCTTATTGATCAAATAAAATATATTTTGCTTAAGCTTTGAGTTGCAATTCTAGTGTTATTGTGAAAAATTGCGTTAATAAATTTAGATAATTTCTATTTAAACTTTCTCATAAACACGGTTTCTAACATTTCTTTATAATTGCTCGACTGACAAAAAGGTAATGTTTTTTGCGGATATGTTGTTTGTACATATTTGTATGTATGTCTGTCCCTTCGTGTCATCATTTTGGATTTAGGGTACTAAAGATATGCGAACGCTTTACCGGTAGAACGATTTGTAAGAGTAAGGTTAGTATTCTTCCCGTAGTACAATATAAATTTATTATTGTTTTTTTTGTGTATTAAAATCTTATATAATGAATCCTCTAAGATCAAACCGTTATACAACCATATAACGTTAATTCTTCCAAAAACTTAATTTATAATTATTTACTTCTTTGGATTTTAAATACAATGTTCTTTTTTATTCCCAAGGAGGGTTGGCATCAGGCAGGCGGCCGGCCGTAAAACTATAGCCAAGACCAGTTACAATATGGACTACAGTAGAGTCCAGGATATATGGAACTACTCGTACATACTGTGCCGACCCTACGCAAGTGGGAAAAGGGCAAGGAGATGATGTTATTTTTTTATACTTGGTCTTTTTAAGTTTTTTATATGTAAAACAACACCTAAAGGAATTATAAATAATTTAATTAAACGACGAGATAATAAAATCACAGAAGGATTGCTGAGAATATGGGTACTGAAGAAAAACTTCTATTTAAATTAAAAACACATTACGAGCAATGTTTTATTACAGAGTATTTTTTACAAAGATAATTTTAGTCGTAAAAATGTGCTGGTAATATAATTGTTTAAAAATGTTATTTTCTATGAACAAACTATCACGATTGGTTTACCAGAAGAAAAACAAGCAATGTTTAGTTTGAATAAACAAATAAATCCGACTGATTATACCTCCTATGACATAGAAGAACGGACATAAGTACATATACCTATATACTAGTATAACATATGAGGTTACAAAAAGTTTAAGTTAAGTAAGTTATAAAAATTATGTTAATTTAATGACACCATTATAACTGAATTTGACTTTGTTATGAAAGTACCACCTTCTTCAATTATCTATTTTTACGCCGATCTACACACAATGAGTTTTCAAAGCGGTTATCTAAGTGACCGCTACCCATAGACATCTTCAACAAGCATTTGCGAGTTGCATATGCGTTGCATATCTTTAATGCACGGAGTAGGGAGACAGAAAAGCCAGAATAATAGACATTTCCTTCTCCTATCCATCCCCTTTCTCATCAAATTAGCTTTCACTTCCTATCCTTTTCTTAATAAAAAAAGGTTAGAAAGGGAAGAGCACCTCACTCATCAGACGAAACGCATGGCCGAATAGCCGATTCTAATCTACTACTTTATAATCGGTAGTCCATATCCTTAACCGTTAGGATATTGGCAATTCAATAAGTGTAACATTAAAAACAGACTCGCTTAAATCCATTAAAACTAGTTTAATTTCGATGTCTAGTATACACTTAAATATAATATAAAATCATTAAGCAGTAATAAAGGTCAGTAGTTTGACTCCGTCATTGGTTAACCCCCATTAGGCCGTATAATGTGTGCGGGAGTAAATATGGACATTTGTAGCAACAGGTGTTTACAAAAAAGAGGCAATCAATCTTCCTAGCAAGACCTGTTGCTTTGAAATACGACTAAGTGTTGCCAATGTATTATAGTGATTGATTTACTGTCCGCAACTGTACTTCGAAGTGTTATATGTGAGTTTCAGAATATTCTCTTTTTAATTATATTTTATTTCTGTACAAAGGATGACTTTCAATTTATTAAATTTATATTCCTTGTAGATCAAACATCAAAGATTTAGACGTCTCCAAGTAAAGGTTTTTTTTATGTTATCACTACGTATTTTTATGGTTCACCTGCTGTAAGTAACAACTAATTAACATCCGCAAGAAGGAGAATCATGAAAGCGTTGGAACTCTTTGTGCGAAGAAGAGGCAAATTATAGCTAAGATAAGCAATAGTTAATTTAAAAGACGATTAATCCCTCATCAGACACTCTGGGGAAGGAGACGAAGTGATTGATACCTAGTGATTGATAATCTTCAAAATCGGTCAAGCCGTTTAGGCTACAGGAGGTCATAATGAAACGGTCACACATCATACAAAACCGCGAACATTGCCCTTCTGTCCAGGTGAAAAATGGGTGAAAAAGGAGGAAGATAATGAAGAAAGGTATTAATTTACTTCACACCTGTGCTAGTCATGATGCTTTCAGACTTAATGTTTAAGCTTAGGCTCTTAAAGTTTATTATATAACTGTCAATACGTAGCGATGGAAACTGAGCTAGCTGCATTAATGCAAGAAACATCCTCAGACAAAATACATCAGTCTTTGGATTGCTGACTGACTAACTGACTACCTACTAACGTGTAGCACCATCAATAATAAATTTTAGATTCCATTTATTAAGTAAAATATACAACAAAAACTACTGGGTGATTGAAATTGAAACTGCGAGCAAAAGTGAAAAGTCCCGACTTCCCTTTTAGAGTTTCTTTTGAAACTAGTTAAATAACTTAAGCTTAAGTAACTTTGAACTATTGGCTCGGCTGAGTTGGAGATGTGTAAGGTTTCTTAGTTCGGTTTTGTAATTTGTATTATGTTGCTCTCGGCAAAAGGCTCGTGTGCGTAAAGCTCACCCGTGTAGCATATCCGGGTGCAATTTTACCCCAGATTAGTCGCCCTAGAGATATTAGTATTAAGTGTGTTAATATATGCCTCCTTAAAGAAACGTTCAGAAATATCAAAGAAATATGTATTGGTACAATATCAAAGATTAAATAGTCAATGTGCCACGGGAGAAACTTAGTTAAAAACCTTGGGAAAAATTGGGTCGAGAATAAAGCAAATGTATGCGTACTTACTCTTTTCGTATCTCTTTTATATATCTACAGACTGAAATATATGTAACTGTAATACTTTCCTGTATGTATTCATTAATCTGCAAGACACTATTAGTGTTTTTTTATTACTTATATATGCTATTTTTCCCGCTTAACATTAAGATGCAATCAATACATACATATATGAAAGTTACGGCGTCATTACAAGGCAATGTTTATTATAACCATCATTCCATTTCTGGCCTCATAAATCTTTTCCTTAAGAATTAATTCCTCATTGACCGTATATGACCATATTTTTGTTAAATTTGGTTGATGATTATAATAGTGTCTCCATATCGAATTATGTATGAATGACAGTTTTCTAATATTTTCTGCCAGATAGCTTTTGTTTCAAAAATAAAACATTAGGGTTTTTTCGCTTCTTATTTGCTAACACTACCGAATTGTGTTTATGAATGCTAACATGTTTGTAGCAAGCTTTTGTGTTGTGGGAGGTTTTATTTTGACGTCAGAATTGCGTTACATATAAGATCGAGAAATATATACTCAAGAAATAAAGGTATTCTGTTCGGCTTAAATCCAATTTCTCAAGTAAAGTATAAAAGAGGATTTATTTTATTTTGTATACTTCTTACAATGATGTTTTAAAATGAAATCTGTTAACATTCCGAAATTTTGTAAGATTACCACTGATTTCTGATTGGAGTTTAATGTTTTACCGTGAGTTAAAGCCCTAAAAACAATTAGCCTGTAAAGTTTCAAAACAAGTCGCATATCATCTAGTGTGATGGCTCGCGTTCTCATCGCCTACAAGTGTCAATTATTTTGTACGAATCTTAAAATTTGTTGGGACTTCTGTTCACATTAATGTATATTATGTTTCCAAACTTGTTCAAAAATTTGCCTTTTTTTGGTACAGAGCAACGTAGAGAACGTGGACGCGTTCGACATGTGACAATGACGTGAATATAATTATTATATCTTTAAACACTTACAAAACTCGACAAGTTTCAAAGATTGTTTTTAAACTTGTTTCTAAACACATTTGTGTGATGTATTTGATGTAAAATATGACAGAAAACTGAACTCATAACATGTAATGTTTAACAATACATGTTTTTCAATGTTTAACATAACATATAATATTTTTAGCGTTTTTTCAAAGTACAAACATAAAAAACTAGAGTAACAACAAACAACACAACAACAAACAAAAATACAAGCGAATTGAAAACCTCCTTTTTTGAAGTCAGTTAAAAAAACGTAGACGATCGCAGAGACCAACGTTCTACTATTTATTAATTTTATCATACGTCTATACTTAAACAAAAAACGCACCCTTGTACCACTTTAGTTTGTCATCACAGCTTCTATCTACTTACGTGTGTGTGTATGACTCAGATTTGCGGAAAGATATAGATTCTGTTATAGCCACAGTATATATATTTCAAATCAATTTTATTTAAATATAATTACAGTGAAAAAATATAGTTAAATATAGAAATTAGAACAACCGCCTTCCTACATCCTTAGTAAATATGCAAAATTTACGTTTCTACATCACGTCGTAAAATACTGTTACATATAATAAATACATAGATGGAATGATAGATAAAAACAATTGTACGTGAAAACAGGTCTATCCAAGAGAAGCGCGACAGAAGCAGAAATTTTTCCTTAAAGGCTGGAAACGGATCCGCAGTACATATCTCTGGTGTTGGGGATGTCCATGGGTGTCGGTTCACTTACTGCTATGCGATCCGCTGCTCGTTTGCCCCCTTATTCTTTATTAAAATAAGCTATAGACCAGAACATGATACGAAATTGATAAATTAATAATATTTTGGACGTTCAGATGTGTATTCGTCTGTTATAACTTAATGCAAATATACTTCCCAACTACATCCCTTTATAATTACTCTTAATTAAGCATAATCTGTTGAAAACTTATTGGTAACGATTTCCTCTGCCTAGTGATTTTATAAGTTATCATGTAATGAGAAAGTTTAAAATCTACTGTATTGTTTTGTTTTAATTTCACTTTGACATGAAGATGAAATCGTAAGAATCACTATCTTCAACGCTATGTTTCTGTATCATTTTACACAAAATAACAAGCAAATTAAAAATTATTTAAATAACCGATTTTTTTATCTATTTAAATTATAGCACATAACTCACCTCGACAGTTATGGATGCTAAGCATTTCTTAAGTTTGTCTATAAATCAACTCTCAAAATATAATTTAAAAACTTTTATTTCATTCGCACTGCAGCATATTTACAAAATTGCACAAAGTGATTCTACACAAAAAGCTACTCGAACTTAATTATAAATAAATTATTTTTCCTAACTTCCTACAATAACTCAAACTGTCACTTCTCTAAAAAATGCGTTTGAAATATAAGACGCCAACGTCTAAAAAACTAATGTTTTAAAAATTCGTCTAAAGAACCGTTCAGATTCATCTTCAAGAACATTTTCATCGTCATCATCGTCTTCGTCGTTTTCAACCTCATTATTTTCAATTTCTTCATCTGCGTGATCTTGTCTTTTGAGATTATCGTCAGTATCTACTTCATCATTTTCATCTGCTTCATCATCATAATTCGTTTCATCGTCATCTTCATTTTGTCGTAGCATAGACCTAGTAACTTTTACTAGCTTTGATTCTTCTTCATTTTCATTTTTTTGTTCATCAACTTCTTGTGAGTCTTCATCATTTTCTTTTTCCTCATCAGCATCAACATCGTCTTCAACTTCATTTTGCCGCTTTAAGATTCTCCATGAACGTTTTGAGCGTTTTTTTTCTGCTTCATTCTGGTCATCATCATCTGAATCATTTTCGATGATTTCTTCGTCTTCAATCACCACCTCTTCTTGTTTACTAAGATTTTCTTCTACTTTACCTTCTTCATCATCATTGTCTTCGACATCGTCGTTTGTTTCCTCCACTAAGCTTTCTTCTGTTTGGTTCTCACTATCTTCTTCCGATAGATCATCATTTTCGTCATCATCTTCTTCTTCATTTTGCCTTTGAAAAGATCGTCGGAAACGTAAAGATAATTTGAGTTCTTCCTCTTGTGACTGGTCTAATACCTCTTCATTTTCTATATCTTCTATTTCTTCTTGTTTTACATACTTAGGAGCCTTTTCTTCCTGTTTTTTAGGATAGTATCTGTGTTGGTATATATGGTGATGAGGTTGACTTGGGTGAGGTTGATTCCTGAGAGATTCTTCGAGTTCTTGTTCCTCATCAGATTCTCCTTCTTCTTGAAGTTTATACTGACTGTAAGTTTTAACAAAGTTCATCAGGAGGTCATCTTGAGTTGCCTCAGAATCTTCAACAGCATCGTCGTCATCAACGTCTTCGTTGGATTCTTCTGCATTTGTTTCTTGATCTTCATCTCCCTCGTTGTGTTCGTGGTCATGGTCGTGATCGTGATTGTGGTCATGGTCGTGCTCGTGATCGTGGTCATGATCGTGATCGTCGTCATGGTCATGTTCGTGATCGTGTTCATGGTCGTGGTCGTGATCATGATCGTGTTCGTGATTATGATGATGATGATGGTCGTGATCGTGGTCGTGGTCGTCATCATGGTCGTGTCCATGGTGATGGTGATGTTGGTGTGCATTTAACTGAAGTATTTCTTCATCATCTTCAGTCTCTTCACTGTCTTTAGAATCATCACCTTCCTCATCTTTCCCTCCTGCTTCTTCATCCCCTCCCTCTTCTTGCTCATCGTCTTCCTCTACTTCTTCATCTTCCGCATCTACTTCCTCATTTTTCTCATCTTCATTTTCAACATTCTCCTCCTCTTCATCACTGTTTTTCTCTTCTTCCTCATTATTTCCCTCTTCGGCTTCCTCATCTTCCTCATCACGTTCCACATCCCCTTCTTGAGATTCTTCTGATACAACAAGATCTTCAGGGAGTGATTCCACTTCCAGTTCGTTTTCAGAATCCAAATCTTCTTCCGGTAAGATGTCTTGTTCTAATTCTGTTTCAGAGTCATCTACTTCTTCAGGTTCTGAATCGACTTCTTGTTCGGGGTCTGTTTCCGGTTCCGGTTCAGGTTCTGGTTCAACTTCTGTGCGACAATTAGCTGGTAGTTCTGACCGGTCACATACCTACAAATTAAAATTATATCAATAATTTTCTCTTTTTTTTTCTTGTATTACGATAATAGTTGAAAGGCTCTCATACTTCAACTTATACATATTTTTTATAATGTTTTTGATAAAATACTTTATTTTTAGCTTATACATTTCTTAAGTGAATTAACTATAGTTTTAAATGTGTCTCAAAGTCAAATTTGTATATAGAGAAATGTCGCACCAAACCAATCCCACTCACCTTTACGAAGGACTTCCGATAGGTCCGAAACTACCTCAACCGGACTACCTCAACATGAGTTTAGCTGGTTTTTATTACATAGTTAATTCTTCAATTAAAATCATTCTGTATAAACTCCTGTCTGTCAGCTGTTTAAACTTTTTGTTTATAGAAAATTAACACGAAAAACAGAAAAATGCATGAATGAAAAATTTTCTTTTATAACATATTTTGCTTTACATTCGCATATCTATATTCGTTCTCCAAATCAACCAAAGGCGAAATGTTATTTTATTTTTAATTACATTCCTTGTCGTAAAAAAAATTACATTGAAACAAAAATTTTAATTTTCCTTAACAGTATCAAAGTGGCAAATCAAAGTTAATAAATAATTGGTAATTTGTAAATATTTTGTGAAAAAAAAGTTCTTTTCAGACTCCAGATTTATTTATTGATTACAAAATATGTGATAAATTGTGTGAGAAGGGTAAAAAAGCAATTACAAGTGAAGAAATCTCACCTGCTCTTCTTCGTTGAACCAAGTGTCTGCAGGGCACTGCATGAAGTAGGACCGGCCCGCGTAGCATTGATAGTAATCATAGCAGTTGTTGACGCTGGCGATGCGTAGGAAGTTGTCTTGGCCGAGGCAAAGAGTCTCCGGATTTTGTCTCAATTTGATTGAGAGAGCGGAGGCGCCGCCCAGCGCCGCCACACAACACAGCAACAAAAATTCCGCTGGAAATAAGAGTCAAGAATGAATTAATCCTTCTTCGATATTACAATTTATTTACAACGGGCGAATGCCAGAAAACAATTATGTCAGCAAGCATAAAATTTATTAGAAGTATGAATTTGTAATTAAAACTATAATATTGTTACATTTTCGAATAAAAAATATTATTAAACTAAAGTATTAATTTAAATTATTATAAGATTAGCTTTAAATTGTCTATTAAAAATTTTGTTCTTCACACAAAAATCTTAGACAAATATAATATTTAAATACTTTTGGTATGTTGTATAATTTTATAATTATGCTAGTAGACAAATGGGGATATTTGTTTATTATTAATAATTTTTATGTAATTACATGAATTTGACAAAAATAACATTGAATGTCAAAAATCCATTTACCAAATTAAAGCTTTTTAAATGGCTTCAATTGCAGCAATATTTGTATCGTAAAAAATGGAATAATATCAATTTTTATTTCAATAATTGATTACGTAATGGACATCCATAATATGGTAAACGCAATACATTACAAAGATAGACTTTATCGTGACAAGTACGTTTTCTAGGGACGCCAGCGTCGAAACACTTAGAGATAATGATTATATCTCTCAATTTTTCTTTCCAAAGTCTCCACTTTTTTATTTTATTTTAGCCTTTTAAACTATGCAATCAAATAAGGCTCTCTTAATCTCTTATTTAGATATGATTGCGCCCTGTAGTTGGCCTCTTTTGCTGTCGGAGGTTGAGAACAAAAACCCTCAAATTTGCTACAGTAATGGGTCGTTAAAGTGTGTACAAATTATTAGTACAATGCGAAATCAACAATTCTTAAATCGTTTACACACTATTGTTTCACTATTATGTTAAGAGTATTGGAAGTTAAAATGGTGATAATAATTACATAAAATTAAATCTTAATTAATATAATCGTATATTTTTTGCTCCATATTTTTCTTGAATTGGAAAATT
>DWLR01002122.1:0-16211 GCA_018246295.1 Papilio alexanor hazarajatica
TATATATATATATATATATATATATATTGTAATAAAAAGTATCCTATATCCTGCGTAAGCGTAACAAACAAACATAGTTACATTTATTATATTAGTAAGGATTATACGTGGAATCAAATTACAAATAAACGACAGCATGCGAAACCCCGGGCAACAGCTAGTTAAACTATTTATGAAAATAATACTTTTGTACTATTGTAGGTGTTGATGTTGTTAAGCTCACAACGTGGCACTCGCTCGTTGACGAAACTTCAATTATTTTTTTTGCAAAATCGTACTCAGCGAGCTTTTCATGACACGTATCTGTGCTTTTCCGAAGTGCACGACCCATTTAGATTTAGCTCGTTCAAAAACCGGTTCATCGTTAGTCGTAATTGACGTCTGACGATGTACCAGTTTTAGAAGACACTTTTCAAATTGGCCTAGTAAGTGTAAAATTGCATTTTACGATACATTACATATGGCACAATTAAAACTTGATTTAGAAGTTCGGTAGACGCAGGTTTTTCCAAACGCTTCGGCACAAGTCCCCGTAATTTGATAAAGTGTACTCCTGATCGTAATAGATCTGTAAAATCAATCAAGCAGAACATTATGCGGAAAACCTGATAAGCTTTGTAAAATTCGAAAGATAATATCTACTACTATCTACTCTGTCTACAATTTTTATGTTAAATAAGGTTCATTTTTTATATGTAAATATTGTTTAAACATGTTACTAATTATTACAAGCAACCGAATACAAATTTACATGCATGAAACATCGTGAGATGTTAATGTTTTAAGAATATTTTAAAATAGATGCGCTTAGCATTATTTAGCGCCCTGATTTACAAGCTTAAATACGTTATGTAGCACATGCTTGTTATGAAGATTAACTTAAACTATGTAGTTTTACTTAACCTACATTACTAGCACCGCACAAGTGCCTAATAGAAATGGCAGTCGACGATTTTCTTTCTAAAAAATACTGACGGTTCTTCAACTAAGTACGTACTCCTTTATAATAGGCGAAAAAAGTTAGGGATTAAATGCAGTGATGCTATAGCGGAAGGACTTTTTATAATAATATAGATCACATATAAATCTACACGATAGCAATTTAAACGATTGAGTGATGCAAATCAAATATATATCCGAAATCACAATTGATGTTGCTCTGTTAATACACATTCAACGACTAAAATTACAAATTAAAAATAAAATAGATGTGTGTACACGCGGAGGATAAACGTATAAACATTAATTTTTATTTATAAGAAGAAGTTTTATATATTAATGCACATAAATGTATTGCAATGGACAACGTTTGTCGCAAATTTATTATGTATATATACTCGTATATATGTACCCAATATAACTCAAGGACATCGTATGCAATCTACTTGAGTCCTCACTGTGACAAACGCAAGCACTCTAATAGGACGTCGTCATGTCGTCCTAGACCACAACACGTGTCCTAATTGACAACGTACACTTTATATTCACTTGTACGTGCGATCGGTCGCACATTTGTGACGGTCGGGTGTAAAGTGAAACTAAAAGTGTGCAGTGGATTTTAACTATATTGAAAGCAAACAGAACGAAGCGAGAGTCTATGAATAATTAAAATTAAATTAATACGAAGCTTTATTGACGTTAACTTCAGAGTTGAAGTATAAGATAGGTTATATATCGAAACACGTTGTGTCACAATGGTAAACAGAGATTTAGTTAGTTCATCCTTTGGTGATTTCATAAACGTTATTAAACATTTTTACTGTAATTCTTACTATTTGGCTTACTTTCCATTGTAACATAATAGCTTCCATATATTTATTATTCCTTATTTAGACAAAAAGATTATAGTTAAAATAGTATTTTTACATATTACCTAAATTCTATAGCGTGAGTAAAGCAATAAATAGGTGAAGTAGCAAATGAAAATACAAATATTAGTAATATTAAATACAGGCGCAAGATAGCGAATTGTAGAAAATAAACTCAAGCACGGGTTTAGTGAGGTTTAGCAAACTTCACGCGGATGCAAACAGTATTCGTGTACTAATTCGTGATACTTTAAAATAATGTAATTTTTTCTCGTTGCATATCCCTGTGATTGAACTTGGGCCAAGGATGCGTAAATTAAGACCTCAAAAATTAAGCCATCTCTGTCACTATACATTGTATACGAATATTCTGGTTCATTCGTTATAATAAGACATACTTACAATACAGCAAGTCGCTATTCATAAATATTCCGAAATAAGCTTTAACCGGATTAAGATTTACAGGAATAACTATCCATTTTAGTCAACAATCTGTTTACAAGCAAATATATTTTAGTTCACAAATAAAAACTCATTGATGTCTAAATAGATTACAATCGATTGTAATATCGGTATTATCAGGCAATTCATCATCATATACCTGCCTTTGCGTAAGGTCGGCACAGTATGTACTACTCTTCCATATATTCTGGACTCTTCTGTAATCCACACGGCAACTGGTTTTGGCTATAGTTTTACGCCCGGCCGCCTGCCTGACGTCAACCCTCCTTGGGAATGATTCAGGATGATTTTTGAAACCAGGCAATTGATCGTTAACATGATAATACTTTTGATAAACTAAACACATAATTTCTAACAAATCATAAGCAGATTACCCTAGTGATGTATACAGTTTATGATATGTTTAAGATATAACAAATTTTGTATTTTAATCGTTTATATAGGTTGGTTAAATTAAATTAATAATGTAAATTTTATCTCCTTTTCCTATTACCGTTCCTCTATTGTCTTATATGTAAGTTTTAGTGCATTCCCCTTTGATTCGTAGTTAAGGTTAATATTTCAAATATTAGCTCACGGAAGAGTTGGATTAAAATAGATTCAAATTGCAGCCGAACGCATATGACAAATGCACAAAATATACCAAAAATAAACAAGTACTCATACATACGCTCTAAATACGTAGGTTAAAAGTCTAGATTTAATAATGATCCTTCTAGATTTAATAATATACTTATCTAAGTATATTATTAAATCTAGAAGAAAATTTGCTTATTATTTACGCTATCGATATGCTGCATAATATCCTTTGAAACTGATGCTTAAGCGGAAGCAACTTTCGTTCTCATCTCTCTCTTTGTTTAATATGTACAAGAGAAGGAGGTTCTCAATTTGGTTGTATGTTTTTCTTTGTGTTTGCTACGGTTTGTTGGAAAGGGGACATTCGTAAGTAGACCTCATTTAATTTTAAATGTTATTGGACTTTGGGTTCCGAAGAAATATCGAAAACTGACTATTTGGTAGATTAATACAAATCCTGTTTAGATTTAATGGATTTGTAATTAGATAGACTGACTAGACTAGAGTGACTATAAATAATTATAAATAAAATTAGGTGTTTCATAGCTGAAATTTCTTGTGATTTGACTCCGTGTATGTTTATTTCTATAATAGATAGCATGTGTCAAAAAGTTGTTTCTGTCTACAAACATAAACATGGTAATCCATAGCAACCGATAACGGAGCTTTTTTTTCTATTTCACGCCGCAGATCGTGGTTTCGATTCCTAACCAGGACAACCATTGGTGTGTATGAACATGTCTGTTTGTCTTGAGTCTGGATATAAAGATCACCGAAGAACGAGCAGTAGCGTCCTTTTCTTAGTACGGTGGAACATACTTCGAATACCAACCCGCCTGCCAAGCGTGGCGATTATAACACATTGATGCGATCAATGGGAGAGGCCTATGTCCAGCAGTGGAGGATCATAGGCTGAGGTGGGTGGATGGATGAATGGATGACATATTGTCAAACAAAGGCACAAAAATGACATTGATTTTTGAATAACGCCATGGGCTGATACGTAATATGTGAAAAAAATTAGGTGTACTATGCTCTATTAGATGATCTGTCAGGGCGAGTCGCGAGCATAATAAAAATAAATAAAATACAAAATACATTTATATCATCTCGTAAAACTACTTACGTAACAAAAATCAAACAGTCTCAATAAATCCCAAGAATATTTAATAAAGTTGTCTACAGACCCCCCTACAGGGGGAGTGTAAAGGAAATCTGATAAATTAAGGCTCGATGGGCGTTCAGAAAAATGCAGCATCATGCTTTTAATTTATTCAAACATTATGGACTCAAGTGCGAGCTGATTATTTATTTATTCATTTATTAACAAACAAAAATTAACAAATAATTTACTTCTAATATGAATACACCCATAAAAACACTTACGGAATTACAAATGGTGATTAAATTGAAATCTTATTACATTTATACATTTATTTTTAAAGGAAGTAGTTTATCACAAAAAAAAGTATAATCTATAAAAAATATTAAATAAATTTTAACGGCATGTATACGCAAAGCTGAACATTAAATATGCTACAATTCTTTTTTTATAATTATCGTATAATTATTTAATTATTTCGAATGCTGCAAAAATATTTATTTAACCAAGCATTAAATTAGACACTGTATTTTAAACAGTCTGATAAAACCATGCTTTTGGTATTCAGAGTGAATATCTACCTCTGTATACAAGCATACAGAGCAGATACCTCTGTATACAAGCATACAGATATTACAAGCATACAGAGGTAGATATTCACGCAAGCGTAGCAAGGTGTTGTGATACGCCTCAAAGGGCGCTGACCGAGACCTATTACAGTTGACGGTCAAATCACTGCATCCCAGCTACCACCAGTCGTTCCAGGTATCTGGCCCATGGCCCGGGTCATGGTAGCATAGGACGAGATAGTGGGTCTGCACCTGCGCAACCGCTTACCCACTTAAAACCATTCCCGCGAAGATGAACCTTGGCTCGTCGTCGTCATGTCATACTTTTACAACACAACTACAGAAGATATAAGTAGAGCTTTGAGCGTAACGTACATATGTTGTGTCGCTTCCCACATACACTTCGACAACGCCCATGCACTGCTCAATCAATTTTCTAATTCATAGTGCACAAGCAAAGTGAAAGACACGATTAACATAACAAAGGACATAAAAAGATCAAAAATGACATGAAAATACGGTAAACAAAACATCATTCGTCCGCTTTGCTAAGCGTTGAAAACTATCTTTCGTTTCTATAAATCTGAAAGAAAGGGAAAGATAAATTAATTTCCAAAATTTATATCCTATAACCAAATACGGATGATTTCATGTTTATGTTTTCATGCGATTGACGCCCAAAGAAATCGCTTTTTATCTTATGCTAACAGAATCACAATTAAGTTAAAAATATCATATCAGAGCGCAAGAAAATTAATATCAAAAGTTTTATCACAATCTCATCAATGATTTAGGAATGCATAGATGACAAATACACATACATAAATTTTTATTTGTATAAATATAGATGATGAAAAAGTTCTGAAGAAAGTAAAAGGATCAATGGAATTTCAAAAAACCAAAATAATTAAAAACGACAAAGAGAGAAAGTTTCTTTCAAATTTAAAAGAATAGTTTGCTTCAAGTATGACACTGCACTTCTATCGCGTTTACTTATAAGATGTTATGTCTTGTTAACCTAATAGTCTCACTAACTTAGTTGTGACGCCCATCAAGTTATAAGCACATTAATGTTAAGTGGAAGGAATAAGCTCCCCTGTGGTATCCTCCTACGTGGCAGGCTGATTACTTACTCCTCGAGACTTGCCGTAATATATCTCAAGTTACCGAACTAAAATACTTACCGTACTTAATCATTTCTACTTATTTTTACATATCATAAAAGAATTAACAAAATTTAATATTATAGTAAATTGAATTAACAACAATAACCTTAATACGAAAGTAAATAATCGTTTAAGTCTTTTAATAACGAACAAAACCGACTTCAAATTTACGTAATTTTATTTACATATGTCACTAAGTCATTTATAGCTACTGTACATCTTGCCACAAATTCATTAAATCCAAACAGCGTTTGAGTTAAATCTATCAACATGTCAATTATCGTTACGTCTTCGGGACTCAAGGGTCAATGACATTCAAAGTTAAATGAGATAAAAAAAAATGGAAAGCGGGTTATTAATGACGAAGTTAACAAACATAAAAAGACAAGTTAATTGAGAACCTCCTCCCTTTTTTTGTATTCTGTTAAAAATAAATCACTGTTTCTGAACCTATTATTTTGAACAAGCCGATAACGTATCAACGTGTATGTTTAAATGTTGATACGATATTGTAGAAATTGTTCCGAAACGGACACTGGTGACAGTGTGTCCCAAGTTCGGCCGAAGGCTAAATCTAATTGAATAACGGATAGTCTCCGCATGACCGGTTCCTTCCTCGTACATGTTAGTTATAGATGCGGTTACCGGCGTCCGTATTGCGTCATATAAAGCGATTCGTGAATTGCTATTTTAAGATGTTTCAGAACACAGAGGAAAAATAGATTAATTGATTTACGCGGCCGAATATATACTCACTATAGACCGAAATAGTTTTACGATAAAGTCCGAAGGTAAGACAACGGTGGTGACGCCAGATTGACGGGACAACGGAGAGAAGGCAGAACGTGCCTCTGCATACTAAGCCGGTTATTTGCATATTATATTTGGCATGAGAGATTTCAGATAATGGCACTGCATAATGTCTCCGGAGCATGTTTCAGATAAATGACAGTCACTTTGCTTCTTTTACGAGATGTTTTAAAGATATTTTTCTTTATTGTTTTAAGGTGTAACAATTTATAAATTTACTTTGGTTGATGATTTAGTATACAATAGAATATACAAAATGTGGAATGACTTACGGGATATATGCATGAAACAATAGAAGTAACTAAGACTATCAGAAGCCATTGGACTGAAAAGTCCAGTGGTCGATATTTAAAGCTTTATGCATGTTAAGTCTGTTAAAAATATGAAGACTTATCAAAAACAGGTTCACGGTTCATATCCAATGAATTCAATTTTAATTATAACATAGCTTCAAAAATATTTCCTCTCTCTCTCTCTCACAAAAAGCAAATAATATAAATAAATTACTGCGCTGGCATTGTGGTTCGCGATATGTCATGATAGTGAAGACATTGCATACTTCGCATCCAAGTCTGATAAGTCACTCCTTTATTGCTCATGCCATCTTTCACACAACGCATCCATCTTTTCGTAGGCTTATCCCTATCATCCACATTCCTATCAATCAATCCATCCACATTCCCTATCAATCCATCCACATTCATATCTAACACTCAACGGAGAACTGTGGGTAATTACTTTAAGATAATACGTTGCAGTTGCTCCAAGCTATCAAAAATATTAGTCAAGAAGTTCACAAATTCAGAATTCCACAATCTTCTAGAGATTGTGGAATATGAATAATTAGGAAGTTTAAATAGAAATACTTCGTTAGGTGCCATATAGATTATTAAATGCCTAAGGTAAATAAACATAATTATTTTAAACAAAAAGGAATCTTTACCTTATCTTCTGAACGTAGTGTATAAGGTGGAAAACATTCTTGTGAGAAATGTATGTAGTAGGCATCATACTTAATTTCCCGCTTAAACACAAAAAAAAAACACAAAGAAAATTCAAGTAGACTATAATAACTGACAGCAAGGTCTATCTTGTAGACAACGCTAGGGAATTCTAACGGCGATACGTCAAAACGCGAACCATGCATGCTTATCGTATTTTTATAGCATCAAACTTTGTGGTCATTCAGAAACTTACTAAGCGACGGTGTGACGTTGTGCGTTTCGTTGCGTCATTCCTTTTGTCATGTGGCACCGCTATCTCTCTCCAGTGGCTTATTCCGCGAATTTGCACATTTGGATCTATGTTACATTGAATGTATAACCTTTTTCAGGCTTTTATATAATGAGCTAATGCTCATTATATTTCAAGGTGGATACCTTAACATAAAATTTTAGCTATCTCTCTTTATTAACATACGGATATAAAACTATTTTAAATGAAGACAACAACTTGAGAAGCAGCTAGTTTAAATGTATAAAGATAGTTATACTAGACAGTAAGATTATTATACGCAGGCAGGAGTCCACCTATACCCATAATGTAAAATATAATAATAATTCATCTCTTAATGTTTAATTATAAAGGACATTAATTATATTATTCATTTTAATAATTAGTGAAAAATTATAAATTAATTTTTATATTATGTTATTTTTTTACTTTTCAGTTCTCACATTTTAAGCTAAAAATGAATTAAGCATTCTGCTTAAAATAGAATTCATTAATTAGAAGAATAGAATGAATTAATTTAGATTGAATAATTATCATTTTATCGATTTATGAATTGTTCGTAGGCAACACAAATTTAAATTCATCAATTTAAACTCCTAAATAAACAATAAAAAAACAGATTTCGCATTCAGACGTCGATCTATTTTTATAGCGTTTTATTGATTACAATTTCATTGCCCGGTTGTTAAATAAAATACGTGGAAACAGTTGCTGACGACATTACTTCTTAACGTTGCAGCAATATATGTACGTTAAATGCATTTTGAAAAAATCCTAAAAGCGTGTTTTATAAATCCTCTTCTAATGTATACATGAAAACTATGTGACTTACGGAAACAAAACATTTAGTTACCATAAATAAATATCCCCGTGATACAGAGGGGTAGACAGAGATTACGGACTTACATTTGGAGCGATCCAAGCACACTTCTCTCGTTTCTACATCCATATATCTACAAACATGCTAGTCGATTCCGAGTAATCTCAACATCGCCTTTCTTTAATACTTTAGTCAACAAATACTTTGCAACATAAATTTGCGTTGACAATATATCTTCATTCATCCATTCAACATGAAATCACTGAAGAATACTGTTCTCCATTTTAGTCACAACATAAAATATCACCTTTCTTTTGTATATATATGTCATTAATGTTCTGTTTAAAATTACATAAACATTACACATGTAAGCGATCACTGAATTTTGTACCATATTTTCTATAGGTACGTGTATTCATTTTGTATTCAGCCTCATCTGTTATTGTATGTTATATTATATTAAGGTTCTCAGACAATTTATTTTATTTTTATAGGAGAGGGGCTAAACTGAGCAAGCTGTTCACATACAGTAAGTGATTTCAAATGCACATTACAAACATATCTTGTCATTTAACACGCATTAAATATGCTTAATTTACAGGATTTTTTTTTTACTGTTCTATTGTGTATTGTATTATGTTGATAGGTTTCTGGAAAAAGTTGCTTGTTGATGCCGTTGTTGACAGTGTGTTGTATCTCATCGATGTTATATGATCCTCCCTCTCTCTTTACTAAGCAATAACCGTATTTAGAAGAGTTTTCAATGCGTTGGTATTTTTGTTGGAAAGTTTTGTAGGAGGTGAATGGATAATGAAAATGTAATCTTTATTTTGATGTTCTAAAAAATCAAAATTAAGAGTTGTTTTTTTTATTTCGGTTGATAGTCCTCAATGATTGCCGTTTTTTTTAAGTAAATCACATGCATCAAATAAATCAAATTTGAATTTCAGTTGATTGACGTACAAATTCTGAATGTTTTGAAAGAACGGCGCAAAACAGATCTTAGTCTTGATTGTTTATTTAATTTCTTTAAAAGCTTTCAATAGGAACAGGCCTTCTCCTCGTCTTCATTGTTAATGTTTTTTCCTCTTAAGTAAATTGAAGTGCCGGATATAAATAATAATCACTTGTCTTAATGCCTCAGTACCGTGCTAACAGAGATGTGAGAAATATTTTACTGTAACACATATAGCTTCTTTCTTTTTCTGTTTGTTTGTCGTTCTTTTTGTTATAGGTCAAAAGTTGTATCTATTAAGATAAAAGTAAAAAGGTTTGATCTTTTTAGGGCGTTTGAAAAAGAAGGGCAGTAAATGTAAAAAAATGCATGGGCGTAGGAAGGGATGCGGAGAAGATAATGGGTTACGGTATCTTACTCATCAGACGAAACACATTCACCTCATCTTTGCATTCTCTATGTTTAAAAATAATGTTACGCTCGTGGGATATGGGATAGAAACGAGACACTTTGACAGTTCTTCGCTTGATTTATTTGCGACTTACAGGGATTCACTGCGCACGTGTCCGAGCAGTGACATTCAGCATCGCGTGTTACAAGCACTGAGTTGAGTGCGACACTGAACTCCACCAGCACTTGTACTTTCACTTCACTTCCACTTTCTCTTCTTCTTCTTCACTGTTCACTTTAAGACTACCGCGGATCGTGATCCTCTTAAATAGGCCGAATTTCGATCTTCATTCCGCAATTCTTCTATTTTCAATCGTCTTATTTACGACGTTCCTCGTCGTCTTTGTTCCAGAAGATTCTTAGCGACTATTCTCAATAATTCGAATGCCATGCATTTTGCACTCGAGTATTTGACAGACAGTTGTCAATTCAGCGGCGTCGCGACAATAGGTTAAACTGTACTGTTTTTTATGCTGAATGGTGTAAAGGGTTAATGTCGTAGTTATTGTCATTAAATGCTATATTACTGTAGTGAAATTTGTATTACTAATTATACAATAAATTGCTTATAATGAGTCGCCAACAGTGCTATTACTTTAGTGACATAGCTTATGAAAATCATGCCTATAATATTCGATTACTTAAACACTATGTTTCTATGGCATGCACGGCTCGTATGTAATAATCATGTTTGTAATCATGAGCCATCGCAACAAAAAGTACATTAAACCAAAAATACAAAATGAATGGATAAAAACTAAGACATATGTTTGAAGTAGTATTATAGATGTGATCCCAAGGAAATTATTAAAAGAATATAGTTTCCTTTTTAATTAAATTCATTATTAAGGAACATGTTATGTAGATTTTTTTTTAAATATTTTAAAATATAATAATTTTAATAGTTTCACCGTACCAGATCGTTCATTCAATTTAATATACAGTAATATAATTTACAACTTCTTGGCTCACTTTCAAATATTTCGAAGAGAACATCATTTTTCTAGAGATTCAATTTATTCATTTTCAGAGTTCTGTTTTATACCTATTATTTCTTAGTTACTTTTGTCTATGTAATACATAAATTGATGGTTTAATTAAGTGATCACGAAATGTTTCTAGACTAACTTTAATGATTGAACAAATTTGTTCAATAAAATCATAATACTGTTAATTTCTTTACAATACATTTATAACTTGAATTATTATGCTCTTTGTTTCATCGTACATTAGGCAATACTATCTTGTACTTGAAAAATACTAGGTGAAAATTTGAGAAATGTAAAGAAATCATTTACACTCTTCTGTACTTTGTACCTATTTAGCTTATTAATCTTATTCTCTCTCTCTTTCTCTCCATCTCTCTCTCTCTCTCTCTCAAGCATACTGCAATCGCTATAACTTAGAAAATAATTGGTATGTTTGTAAACATTTGTGTGAAACATATGGTCAGGTTATAGATTTATAATAATCAAACTATGATTAATGTAGTTGTAGGCGCTGACCCATGCCGAGCTGTTAAAGACGTTATTTAGCAATAAGCTTACAAGGCTGCCTGCGATTCCGATAACATTTTAGATAATCCCTATTAAGTATCAAAGCTCCGTATTATCAAAATTAATCACATTGTCATTGACAGTAATCTATATTGTACACTTTTACGAAGAATATAAGTTCTATGCCATTTATATGAACACCCTCAACATTTCACTACTTAAAAAAGCATTCTAAACAGATGTATGTAAACTGTCTAATTGAGATCTTGTAGTTGATATTAAAGAGATCGTGTGACTCACCATTGATTTGGTGATGGCTTACCGATTTACAAGAGCATCTTGCCAATACTTGGATTAATTTATAAACCCAGTTTTATACTTTTTTATTTTATGGAATTTATGTCAACAATCATATAAATTAACTTAAAAGGAACGGTTCTGTTTATAAACAGATTGCTACTTCTTTATATCCATAAATTTACATTCGTTGACAATAAGGATCTTGATAATAGCACCACATTTCGGGTCCAAAACTTATATATTACTTACGTTCTCACTTATGTTTCAAGATGGAGACAACATATGTAAATTTACAAAATTTTGTTGAAATTGGTTAAGCAGTTCCAGATATTATTAAGTAACTAATATTAAATTAAATGAAACATTAAAAATGACTGACCGTACACATATATAGTATATATAGTATATAACACTCTGTGGAAAATATGAATCGAATGACGCCACACTCCTCAAAATATATATGATATGCATGTACATTTTGATATGACACAAACATACGTAGTTGCGAAAAACATTAGGTACCTTCCTGCCATTTGAACAAAAGTGAAACGTTATTTGTTACATTACGATTTGAAAACAAATTCGCAAAACACATTAATTTAAAATATACGGCGAAATACGCTATACCATAAAAAAGTTTCCCTAAAATACTAACGAGATTGTCACTCGTAGCCCTTCCAATGGAAAAGGTGCGTTTCCGCTAACGGTAACAAAGTTTTAATTAGAAGCGTCGATATCAAATTCGAGGACAGGCTGGTGTGTACATTCGCCGAACGGAATTTGTTACGGTAACTGTGTTAAAAAGTTCGTTGCAAAATACTTTTCTGTCGAAATATTTTAGAGCCATGCTATTCGATTTTTCATCTATTATTGTTATACGAATGTTATATCGGCGTCTTGTATGTATTATTAGTCAAGTCAGGTGAGTTTGGTGGTCAAAACGCAATTCTCTTTCCATCTCTCCTTTCCTCAGTACCTACTTCTCTTCTACAGTAACATGTCTCATGTCTGTTTGTCTTGTGTCTGAATGTAAAGACTACCGGAGGACGAGCAGCAGCGTCCTTTTCTTAGTACGGTGGAACATACTGCGATCGCCAACCCGCCTGCCAAGCGTGGCGATTATGGCATCCCCCCCCCCCCCGATGATGCGATCAATGGAGAGGCCTATGTCCAGCAGTGGACGATCATCGGCTGAGGTGGTGGTGGCGATGGAATGTGAACAAATGTCGATACTTTGCATAGTGTTGTAGTTAAAGATCTTGTTTATCAGTCAGTTGTTAATGTTATAATAATAGACGATGAAAACGTAATTTACCATGTATTTTAATTTCAATTCAAGCGTAATAGCGAGATACATCAGACGTTCTTCAATTAATTGAACCTGCAATTAAACAGGATATCATTTTCAATAGCAATTATATTTTCTGTTCAGAGAAATATCGTTTGCTCACTAGCGGCAATTTATATTGACTGAGCATTGAACTTTTAGATTTTCATCAGACTTTTACCAATTATTTTTTGTTCCTCGGATGTTACATCGATGATGATGATGATGATGTTGAATGTTACGACGAGAATAGGCATGAGAAATTCCTATCATTCATCTACGATTCGAATGATGATGTTGGCAGTAACAATAACATGCGATCTGAATTATAGATATCAATCCACAGAACTATATAAATAGCAATCAATAGCCCTGTAGCTTCCCTTATTAATATTCACTATTTATGAAGGTGTCTATTATTTGGGGTCTATAAAATAGGGAGATATATTTTATTAACAAATTGCTACATTAACATTTAAATTTATACTCTAAAGAAGTACTTAACACAAACTTGAGCCCTATAAACATTTCGCTTATATCGCCGAAGTTTAACATTGCTCGTAAACGAAGATCTATTTCATATAGCAGAAACATATTCGGGTTAATAGAGACATTCGAGACTAAATAAATTTACGATGGCCCATGAACTCATAGACGAAGTTTTGCTTGATAAATGTACCAGTAGAGTTGAATAATGAACGTTGGTTTATTTTATAAAAAATAGAACTACAAACAAACGAAATCGAAGTCTGAGTTAAGATGAAATTATATTGCATTTTGAAGCAAAATAGTCTAGACTATTCTATGTACATCGTCCTATTTTCGCTCGACGCAATGTGACGTAAGTTGGCAAGAGCAGTCCAGAGACTAATTTTTCCCGACATGTGGTTATTCAAGCCACGATCTCGAGCTACGCTACTCCGCCATTTATTGCAATGAATTACTTAAGGAGTTAATCTTTTAAATAGTATTCAGCATTGAAATTTAAAAGTAAAAGGAATTTATAAAACCCTTTTTTCTCTTTAAATTACTCTGAAGTACAATGTACTTGAACAGACGGTATCATCTCAAATGCTGAGTCGAGTATGCTTACACGATTAAAATTATATAGAGACTCCTCAATTCATAGGAAAATTCAAACGTTTGAGTAACTCAAACTGTTAGATGGACGACCAATTATGAAAGAAAAATAAAATTTTTGAAACTACTTGTCATTATCATTATATTTATCTTAGTTTATCTATCTAGCTTAGCTATCTTTAATTAAGATAGTTCCGTGTAATAGTTATATAGGCAGTTGTCACCCGACATTTTCCATTATTGTAAGTACTATTATGATTAATTTAAGTTCTTCAAAGAAGTTTCAGCAATATCTGAATTTTCATGACTCTGTAGGGCGACTTTATTTTTAATACAAATTTATGTACATTAATTATTTTTATTTATTATTATCAATCAGAATGTATTTGAAATTGAAATTGTTATTCTCATTTTTTTTTTTTTCAGATACTTCAAAAATGAATTTTTTATGATACCCTTAGTGTTGTAGTAAACAACGATGATCTCATGATCTATCAACTTCCACATAATAGCAATGAACGTCTCGTTTTATTATCATAAAATGCATAAAGTTATTTTTTAAGCATTCTGTTGCACACTTTTACTTTCAAGTAAAACATATCCATCCAAACGTTCACATTCGTTTGAATTCAAAATTTCCGCTTGGAAATGTTGGACGTTTTCTTTACAAAGTTCAAAGTCCTTCTTCGTGAATAAGATGTTGTGAAAGTGCGCATCAAATGTAAAATTGTAGAAACACATAAAAAGAGGCAGATTTTCTTAATAATGCCTTTTTGTAGGTCACCATTCCGATCGATACACGCTCAAAGGTGACCCCTAATCACATTTGCATAGCCACTCAAATTCTCCCTTCCACGTCATATATATTCCTCATTTTTTTGTTTTTCATCTACTCATTTTTCTCGCTCAAAAAGTAGTAAAAAGCTCTTATTAATGACACTTTTAGGATCTATCAAATTTTACTCACTCCCTAAAACAAATCGATACAACTTTTATATTAACTCATTCTTTCGTCAGTATTAAAGTTATTTTACTACTGTCTATAGGCTTTCTAATCTTTTAACCCTAGAAAACAATCGGTAATAGCTTTTCACCTAATTTACTAGCTCTTCAATATGACAGGGGATTATCTTATCGTATAAGATGGTTAGTGTGACATCAAACAGTTGCCGGATGATAATCAATGAACAGACGAACCGGTATCCGAGTTAAATAGGTAGAAACATAGTTTTGTGTACAACTTTTATTTTTAAACGAAGATAGCGTTGTGTTAATTGTTAGTCGATGCATGGCGTACGGAGCTGATCATTTCGCCACAGCCGCTTTGACGGACAGGAGAATTGCTCGCAGGCCACATTCGGGTCACGTCGCAGCCTCGGCAGCAGTTTACTGCTTCATGAATAACCAACTGGTGACAGCGGTATTGGCGCAATTACGCGACATTAAAATCACGTCCGAACGACTTGCGGAACGACACGTCGTCTAGACCAACTATACTTTGTAGTCGTCGAACTACTTAGAATGAGTACGAATTGACGATAGTTTATTTATAAGGTTAGATTTATGTTGAGAATTACCGGAATCAATTTTTGTCTAGTATCTAATAGAACTAGGCAACCAGTTACGGCAATTTATTATCACAAGAAACAAAATTTTACTACTAATGTATGACTCCAGGAGATGTCTTACAACTTTCCTTAACGATCTTATAATTTTCAGAAGGAAATAAGATTTTCAGAAGAATTTCAAAATTGTGTCATTCATCTGCTCTATTTCCATTTTCATGTGGGGTCCGTATAATGCGTTCCCTTCTCGCACGCCTTTACAACCGTCATCCTACCATCATCACAGTATTCATTCCTTTCTTGAGGGAGTCAACTTTTACGCAGTCCATTCATATTTTCTTAAATATTATAACACATGATAATATATTGCAACATTTCAATACTGCAGAGTAATATTAGGTTGGCAACTAAAAAACCCGCCACTTTTTTCGATCGATTGCTAGAACAATGTAGAAGCTTCTAGAGCATTTCACCACAATATATAAATAG
>DWLR01002123.1:0-16208 GCA_018246295.1 Papilio alexanor hazarajatica
ATATATATATATATATATTATATATATATATGGTCAACATACAAACATTGCGTTATTGAAGACCTTAAATTATTTACCTACGAAATGTTTACTCGGCCCGAACTTGACATGAATATGATTTAAAAATCTGAGATTGCACTGAAGATATATTAAGCAATATAATGGTCACGTACAACTTTTTAACAAAATTACTTTATACATATCTTCTTTACGTTAAAAGTTACAGCGATAAGAATATACTTAAGCGGTGCCCTTGTAAAATTGACAAAACGTTGGAATAAACGCGAAAAGATCTTTGAAATAATAGTAGGACTCTGCTTTTAATACGTATTAGATCAATTCGTGAATTTTTAAGAACACTAAACTCATCTGGTCGATATCCAGTTGCTTTACGTCCTTCATCATAACTGCTTTACGGAATATCCTAAAATTAATTATTTTATTAATTTGCGTGGGTATAATTGACGTCACTCAATTGTCTCGCACTAAATAACGTTGGTCGTTAATAACGCCACAGAATAGCTTTTTCTAATAAACGAAGCCGTTATTAATTCAAAAGTTCGCTTAACCTTAAATGTCACCAACAATTTTTATTGGCACTTTCCATTTCACAACAACGTTGCTTACGTTCATTTGAATCATAAATTAATTTATGCCCTTTCTATAATGTCATTAAGCAATGACATTATTATTTTGAATATTAAACTAATAATAAATAAACTTACTAGTAATAAAAGACTACATTATGTTATTATCTGTTGACATAACACGTGTTAATTAGACATGGAGACATTGTACATTTGTAGAAGTGAAATATTTTAAAAGTACTTACTGTTGTAACATTCACCAAATCATCATGGCGAATAAGCGATCATTAAAAAAAATCTATTTTATCTGAATCGCATGTTATCTATTTCACCAGCGGTCGGCAACACGCGGCGCGCGGACTTTTTTGTAGACTTTGTTTGTTTTGTTATATCTCAAAAGGATAAGGTAGTGTTTTAGATGAAAGCTCCCAGTCGGCATGACTTTTTCCGATATTTTAAACAATTATCGTCATATTTCAACCAATTTACACAAAACGCTTAACATTAACACAATTTACAGAGAAACGCCTATATAATAAACACACGGACAGATATAGTATATAAATTGCAGTTCGGTCATCCCTGTCACATTTAAAACCTGAAAATTTTGAAAAACAAATTGGAACGAAGATCCAAATCACATCGTTCGAAAGCCAATTATATTGAAAACAAATTAACGAAAATTAGGCGTGTGTCCAAATGAAATTAACTTTATGTACTGAAGATTTTGAATTGTTAAAATCAACTAAGATGTCACGATAATTTCGATTAAATGTTAATCGTAGTGGATAAGATAAGAAATCTTCTGAAATCACACACTCTTGAACGTATTTCTCGCACTTATCTCCGTATATCACTTATCTTGAACTCAAGTGATCCAAATACTTCTCTTATCTTAATCTCTTCTCTTATCTAAAAAATAATTATTAATGAGCTTCATATCATAACATTGACCTTTAATTCTTTTTTCATCTTTATTAGGTAGCCTATCTAGCCTTCTGATAGAAAATATCTTCGTAGAAGACGGAACGTAACCATCTAGGCACTTATTTGGATCGTCAAGCAAATACTGGTATTTTTATGTTAGATGTTATGTACTGAAGCGCGATAGTCGTATTGTTTAAATATCAATTTCACGAACAATTCGTAACGGCACGGTAAAATTGATTTGCATCTCCTTTAACCAATACCTCTTGACCTCGATATTCAATATACTCTATGGCTTTGGAGAAACGAGGGCGGCACGCGTCTTTAATGATATTCGAATTATTCTGTTGTATTTTACCTCTTAGGTTCAGTTCTAAAAAGCAGAATATTAAGTGTTATAATGAAATCTGAAACAAACGGCCATTTAAAAAGTAATGATTTGGAATTTCATTTTTATTCTTCCGTTTCCTTCATGTTTTTACATTTACGTATAACATACCCATAGGAAATCTTGACATTATCTTAAAATGATTTAAAAAATATAATTTTAAGACTCACGCCTGTAACCCAGTGAGGTAGGCAGAGATTACATGTTTCCATTTGGTCATTTTTCATACATACATATGTACATACATCTACGCATTCATAATAGTCGGCTACGGGTTTTTCGTCTTTCTAGAATATGAAATTAATCTGATCGATAGTAGTTTTTCGGGGACGTCCCTACCAACACTAGAAATTATAGACCACTCTAAAATTTTTTACTCTCTTATTACTAGTTAATCTTCACAATATTCTTAATTCTGGTCGTTTTATTATATTTCAAGCCCAATTTACTTTTTAGTGCAGTATAAATAAACCGTTAAGAGGTTGGGTCAGTTTTAAAATTTGATCAGATGAAATGAATTTTGCTGAAGTTATTTACCTCAAAATATAATTATATTACAAGATACATTAATACAAGCGTGGTGTAATCACTACTTACCTAGATTTTGATAAGTTCTTACGAAGATACAAGAAGACTTAAATAGTTGTTTCATTTTAACTTTGGTCTTGATGGGCTTGCCTGTTAATTCTATTTTTTACAGATTTTATGTTTTAAATCTACAGTAGCCAAAAGGTACCGGATATTGGGTTAGGAGAAAATTTGAGAAATATAGAAAATATGACGACAGGTTGGCGCAGTGGTAAGACACTTGCCTTTAACGCCGCAGGTCGTGGGTTCGATTTCCACCCAGGACAAACATTTGTGTGCATGAACATTTCTGTTTGTCTAGTGTCTGGATGAAGAGACCACCGGAGACTTGGAGATGGAGGGGATGGAGGAGGCCTATGTCCAGTAGTGGACGATCATAAGCTGAGGTGGTGGTGGTGGTGGATAGAAACTGTAACCTGGTTTGAATTTTTCATAAATCTAACATCAACCATCTCTCAGAACATGGCTTATAAAATACAATTCGTTTTTAACCCATTTAAGAAAAGGAGTGGGTTCTCAATTCGCTTGTAATTTTATGTTACCCCAAAACATCGTCATTAATGAACCGATTTAAAAATAAATGTTGAAAAGAGGACAAAAAAATTGTTAGAGATTGTTAGAAAGTGAGTCCCACTTTTGAATGGAATCAAACGTTGGTTTCCGAAGATATGCATAAAATTAACATATGGGTAGAGTTGAGACTACAAGCTACTCGTAAATAAAACTAGGTATAGCCCGCGGCTTCGCATGCGTTCGTTACGTATTTTCCTAGCTGATTTTTTAAATTTTAGTTCGCGTATATTAATTTCAATAATAGATAACATAGATAACAGCACCAGTAAACACTAAATTGTAAAAGTAAATTGTGTTGTAGCGTGCATATCAATATGTCAAAAGTCAATGTCATGTCATACTTTCAGTCTAAAATGACACTTATGGCTTTACTTACGGGATTACACAAATTAATGTAATTTCACATACAATTTACTAAATTGTTCGTTTTATTTTCTATGCACCCTGGCAGACAAGAAAACGTTGTTTGCAATACTAATACAATCATTTTAAAAGCTCGTTGATGAAAGAAAACACATTGAAAGAATCTGCATGTCCGTTAAAAATAATTTTAATGACGTGAGGTTTATTAATGCCTACTACTATTGTAGTACTGTAGAAAATAAGGTCTGTCTGTCTCATCATCTCAGCCTATGATCGTCCACTGCTGGACACAGCCCACCCCCATTCATCGCATCATTGGGAATGATGGGGGATGGGGAAATGTGCCATAATCGCCACGCTTGGCAGGCGAGTTGGCGATCACAGTTTGTTCCAGACGTCCAGACTCAAGACAAACAGACATGTTTATGCGCACAATTTTTTGTCCTGTGTGGGAATCGAACCCACGACCAGTCTGTCTGCCTAAAATCCCTCATTAGTCCTCAAAGCTTCCAGATTGTAAATTTCTTCTCGTGAATCACAGAGTTAAACTCTTAAACCCTAAAAATGGCCTGAGACAAATTTTAGACTTATTTATAAATACAGTTTTTGTTTCAACAAATTAAACAAGCAAAATAAGTTAGCAGTGAATTTTACACATGTACGTTTTTTAAATCAAGATTAAAACCTTGCGCATCCTTTGTTATTTTTATCTAAATTAAAAAATATACCTACTTTGATAAAATCATTAAATATGTTCTCACACTTTTATTTTCTCTGGTGAAAAACAACATTATTATTGCGTAGTATTACTTTTAATTTTAAAAACAAGGAACTCGAGATAAAATTAAAATTAGGTGAGTTGCAGTGTGTAAGGCGGCTGCTGACCGATTTATGCCGTGGATCCGGGGTCGCCGCACCAAGAATTGGACCACGGCGTCGGTAACAAATCGAAATTCAGACATACAAGCTATTTTACACTGTCCGAACCATCGCTGCAATTATTTTTCTTGGATACTTTTTCTGTTATTTTTTATATTACTTCCAGCCTGGCCAAAAGTATTGAGCACCCTTTAATTTAAATGAGGGTTAAAAAAACAAAGCTTATTATTTAAGGATTAACTATTCGGTCCTTAAGAAATCATAAAAACTAATTAACTAGACCGTAATTAGTAATAAAACATCTGGCGCCATGAAATTTGTCATTTTAACATTTTTGTAGTTATTTATCAGTTCGCTACTTTTGCTCGTTGTGTTCACATCCAATGATCTAATGCGCCAATGAATCAAAATACTTAATGTATTTATCAATATTTTCTTGTGTCTTATGCTCTATTATGTTTTTTGTTCGACCGTCTGTGAACGTATAAATAATTAAATCTTGCGTTTTTATTCACTAATAACTTGTTGTCATAGATATAACGATAGTTTATATATTAAACTATCGATAACTATTTCTTTAATACGTTTTCTTAGCTAATGTGTTTATTTTTTATACCAGCTGTATTTGTCCTCTCTCGTAGAGCGATGCAAAAATAACAAGTATTAAGGTGTAGCACTGGCGTTCATCTAATTCAGAAACCATTACAACTGGGCATTAGTTCTTTAGAAAATTGGGCTTTCATAATTATACTAACAAACGGCTATAGAATCTAATATCTGTGAGGAGAATTGTAATTCATAATTAGACTATGTTTGTCTGATAAATTTATATGTACAATACGTTACATATATGTACAAAAGTACATGTAAAATTATATACATATAGAATACCTTGGCCACAATATCAAAGGAAGAAGTTAAAAATGTAAGGAGTATACAAATTTAAAGTTTTCTTAGCTGTTTAAAGGTCGAATGCAAATACCTCGGATTGAACTCCGATCTGAGAAAACACTTTTACTACATATAGAAAGGAGAAAATGCTTATGTATATATACTTAATAATATTGAAGCGACATCCTGGAGGAACCATCATAAAATAATCATAAAAGATAATAATTTAATTTAATCTCATCAGATCAAATTAAATTAAATACCCGCCGAGTGTTTCGTAGTACGCGTTATTTTCGATCGAGCACTATTATAGTTTAAAAGCCTAGTAACAAGCAATAGTTAATTTAAAAGCCAATAAACCCTGCTGACGATACCTATAACACTCCGGGAAATAATACGAATCGAGAGACACTTCGCTCTTCAAAATCGGTCAAGCCGTTTAGGTTACAGGAGGTATGTGACCGCCACACACATTACCCTTCTGACAGTCGGACAAAAAAATTATGAAAATGAAATAGACACATCAAGTTTCTTATCTACAACTTTAATTACTTTTAAACAATTTGTTGATACTAATGTGAAAAAAATAATGTGCTCATTTTTGACGCGATTATTCTTGTCGCCTAGTTTCATCATCACCGATATTTTCCTATAAAGACTTTATTCTAGAAACGTTTCAGACTCATACAATATTGCAAATATTGTTAAGTGGAATTCACAACAGTGATGTCACCGCGTGCTGAGGCGCTGCTATTGTGTTTTATCTGTACGCTTCTTTTTTATATTCACATACGTTGAGATCAATATTCCATTCATAGTTTATGAGCCATCCGATAGCGCAGTGCTACGTTGGTCTTATGTTAGAATCCCAGCCTGTCTTAAATCCTAAACCCGTATTAAAATTACTTAAATAATACTTACTAAAAATATTTTGTCATGATTGTTGTCTGAAATTTGAATTTCCCACTTCCCATTTTCCTCGGTTTTCTTTTGTTCTTCATTGGATTTACTTCTTAGTGCTAGCGATTTGGGCAATTGCTTATATATTAATTGACCATGTAAGTAGCATAAAAAAATTAAATTGGTGATCTTAAAAATGATGTGCAAATCCCTTCTTTGTAACTGGCATGTGTAGAGTTACACCTGCACAATTAATCCTCTGAATAAAATATAAAACGATTTGCAACATTCAAAATGTATACACGGCACGATTAAATGTCCTGGTGCGTGACTTATCTTGATCTGGGCATTATTAACATGGCAAACATGGGCCATTTTCTTATTTAGGAGTCTGTTAGTAGAAAATGCAACTTAGAGATTCTGAGTATAAAATTCAACATCGGCAATACTATTCACATAGTTTCAATAAATAGTAGATACTCGTATATATACAGATGATTGTTAACCCAACTCAGGTAGACGACGATGACATTTTTTAATCACTACTGACGGGAATTTTGCATCAAGTAATCGTAAAAATCATAGTCTGTGTCAGTCTGAATAAAATCCTTTACTAACCACTCGAGACTTAGCTACTGTGATATTCTGTGAAGGCAAAATATTACCTCATACAAAATGATTCATACGTACTGAGGCCAATTATTGTTATTGTTTTAATATGTTTCTTATTACCTTGCCTCATTATCTTTTCAAATGAAAACCAACCAAATGGTTGTCATAACATTTAAATAAGTACAATAAATGAACGAATCTGACAAATAACTCGTCCGATAACTTAACTGACACTAAATATAAGAGGAAGTTTTTTTTATGACAGAAGGATACAAACTTGCAGACACACAAGCGGCTGACACGATGTTAAATGATTAGCATTAACAAACTAACTACCCATTAAAATCTACAAACAGACGTCTTGCCAGCCTTTTTGTAGGCAAGGTATAAGAAAGTCGAAAGGGATCTTTCTCGGATCCTCTTTGCTTTTTGGTGTATGTGACTCACCATTAGATGTGAGATACTGTTACCTCAGTAAATTCTTACTTTTCTAATAGATAGATATGACGTGAGTTGTCTGGAGTCTCATGGCTTGTGTGAGGTGAGGCGCAGGACGAGGGAGCGCTAGTCATCCGCGATGACAGGCACTTTCCTGCAGGAAACTAACGTCTAGTGTCCTAATCATTTTACAACAGGAATCATCAAAAACTCTCTCTGATTACTTCCTTTATAATTCAACAATAAGTCGGAAAAAAACTCTTCAACGCATTACCGAGTATCTCTAAACAAACTCCGCTAAAGTGTGCGTTGTTTTATACGTTCGCAAAGTTTATCACGAAATAGCAATATCTTTAAATCAATTAAGTTTATTGGAATGCACTTCGTGAATCAGACGTCCATTGATTATTTTATCTCTATTTAGTTGATATGACCACAGGGTTCCTACTAGCCGCTCACTCTTAGTGCGTATCTGAATTAATGTTATTGAGTTATTAAATTGTGACATAGGACAATCAAACAAGAATAAAAGTACAACAAAAAATCAATAATCCTACATAAATTATTAAAGGATCAACATCCATCGAGAATGAACGAACTCTATTTTAGAGTAGACTTGTTTATATTATACTCAGGTTTAGAAGTTTTTATTTCCTTAATATGAATTTACAATTCTCTTACTTAAGGAATATACAAAAAATATTATAGTGAAAAAAACTACTTCTATGTTTTTTACTAAACATACCAACCTAGTTAATAATAATAAAAATTACTACGTCAATATCAAACTCCATTATCCTTATATACGTCGTTATCTTAGATTAGTAACCATTCAAACAATAACCGCTTTTGGTGAATAGCGCCAGACCTGCTACGCGATGAAGTCACGTGTCGTGAGTATGCAAAAAGGTATGGAACTTTCCATACTTTTTAGTTAACTCGCTTGTGGTACAGTGATTTGGAAATTCCATGTTCATCCATCCACGTTATTGGAATTAAATTGTATGTTTAGATTTAATAATATTTGATTACCAATGCTGCAACTGCATTCAGTATACAGTATACTATTTCAACAATAGACATTTCACAACTTTTTCAAAATAATTGTCCGTAAAAGATTTAGACTTTTACTATGCTTGGGCCTGAGAAATTTCTTCACTTCATTTCGCTTTCCATTTATTTACCTTTTAAATCATTTAAGAGAACACTGCGGGAAGCATAGTTTTTATGGCTAAGTTTTGTAGTGTCATTTGATATTGTTATATGGATGCGGCAGTTGCTGTGCGGTTGTCCAGCATTTGCAAACCATTTGTCGTTTGACAATTGAGTGGAATTCGATCCGATGTTTCTGTATTTAGATCTAAATCAGGCAATTAGTGATGTAGTGCGATACGTTCTTCTCTAGCATTTCTTAAGCGACTTGAGTAAAGTCATTTTCACCCATTTTAAGGTAACACGGTCATAAAAGCTTATTATTTTACCGTATTATATTGCTACACACATTTTTGCGTCCTCAAAATGAATTGGTACTTACATATCTAGGTAGCCTTCCCTCATGATACTGTTACGTTCCATTTCATACAGTTTAAATGAACTAACCTTTAAAAAGTCACATCGTATCTATTACTCTTCCCCCTCGCCGCACGCAATCTGTCTCCGAACCAATTTCTTAGAAAATCCTTCAAGTATCCAAACAGTCTCAAGAGTATTAACACGCCTATAAAGCCTATTCCAAGTTTTGCTTTGTAAAGAAAAGACATTACAAAGGAAAACTTCTAACTTGTAAAAACGTGGATGTAAAATTAATTATTATTAATTAATTGTGTCATAACATTAGTGTTACATTAGTGGTACATAAAACTAATGTTATGACACAATTAATTAATTAATTTTGTGTTAGCACCATCTTTCGCCTGATTTCATTAAAACATACGGAATAGTCTAAGGTCTGTCGCCAAACTAACGATACTTTATTGCACGAAACTTTATAATATATTTTCATCATCTTTTTAAAACTTGATCTATGAGGACACCATTCAGTCTTAGCAAGATGTGTTGGGTTAGGCTAGGTTATTTATTATATGAGTTTTGAAAGATCTAGAAAAAAATGACGTAGTTTGAAAGCATTTGAGATAAGACAGAAAACAAGCTTCGTAACTACGCTACAGAGCGAAACATGGCCCGAAAATTAATTACAAAATCGCTTACGAGTTTTATTTGTCACCCTCGTCACGGAGTGGTACATGCTTAACCAAATTCGGTAGTCCGTTGCGGTTATCCAAGCGAATCAACTTCGAAAAGAATATTTGAAATCGAGTAAAATTGAAACATTCCTCAGGGTAGTCAGTTGGGACCATTTTTGTCACTTGTACTGACGCGGCGGTTGATTTATAAGAAATTCGTATACTCGTTATGTCTACGTCTTAATAAAGTTTTCCTCCTATTAAGTCTAAGTTAATTGCAAATATCAATAATAAAATTTTTGTAGTTAAGTACAAATATATAAAAGTTTTGCTCCACTCTAAAAAACTTCGAGCACATTCAATATTTTCGCTGCTAAAAGCACCCGGAGGACTTAGCTTTCCTTTTTAATATACATATATATTTGAAAGAGAAATTTCAAATTGCAATTAATAATGAAACAAAGAAATAATTAACTGTATTAACAGTTTTGCGATTGTAATTGGTTTTGGTTTTGGATTGGATAGTAAGTAATTGTATTTGTTATTAAACGAAGACTTGTTATGATATAAAATGTGTCGTTACAAGGAAAGAATTCAGTTGGGAGCTGTATAAAAATATTTATAATACATACCATACTTAAAACATGGTAATTTTTATTTGTTATAGTTAACTAGGTTATTTAATGACTAGCTATATTTTATAAGAAAAGAAGATTTCCTCAAGAAGACCTCACAGGAGACAGGCGTGAAGTAGAATTATTCTGCATTTTGTCTGATAAGTGAGGTGCCGGAGGTCCAATTCTAGCCCTCTTCACCTACTCACCCTTTTCGAATAAGGAAAGGATGGAAAGGGAAGGTGGATTCCCGAAAAAGGTTGACATCAGGCAGGCGTCGGGCCGTATACGAATACTATATACTAATATATACTACGAATAAACCAATATCAGTATGGGCTACAGTAGAGTCCAGTACATATGAAAGAGTAGTACATATTGTGCCGACCCTACGTAGATGAGAAAAGAGCAGGGAGATTATGATACCGGTAGGGTATTAGGTATTATAGGATAGGATTTTATAGGACACAATCCAATGAATACATTTATTGACCCTAGTGTTAAATATATTACTAGGTCTTCAGGCTAAGATATATCTCGGGACAATTATAAATTGGAGCACCAATGCAGAATATCCTCAAGCCGTTTCAGTCGGCACACCGACCATCCTAGAGAGCAAGGTAGCTTTAGAAGATGCTTCCGTCTTCCTTATGGAGAAAAAGGTGAATCAAACAAACTATACCGATAAAAGGGTGGTCAACGAGCAGGCGGCTGATCTGATATTAATTACTACAAGAAAATAAGTTGTAGGTGCGTTTTCTGCCTTAATTTTGAAAAGAGGGAATAGATAGGAAAAGGAAATGATGAAGGGATGGGATAGAGAAGACGACTGGAATTAGGCACTTAATGATAAGAATAGGTGCGGTTGTATCTACTTAAACAGTAGATACACTCCCTAAAGGAGCCAACGCCATTAAAATGTATAGTATTTAATATATGTATTAAAAACATGTCATGTAAATAAATAATCAAACATTCCTTCGGAATGTGTACAATTCTTTGGAGGCTATTAAACAGTATACATTAACAGACTTATAATAACTGCAAAACGGTTAATAGATAATTAAAATTCTTGTTACTATCAATACAATCACGCATACAATCAATCTTCTTGATTGTACTTGATGACTGATGTTATTATAGTACAGTTCCCTCTGACTAAATATTTTACAAAATCGTATTAGACTTTTATTACATTACTAATTACAATAATTTATGTTAACAGCGGTTCATTGTTAATGTCATTAAAGTTCAATTTTGTTCACAGGATGCCGGCGCTCCGGCTGCTTGGGCGCAAATGGCTGGCAGCCTCAGACGATCTCGTGTTTCCAAGCATCTTCGAGCTCCTGTTTCGATTCGTATGGTATGCGCACTAGGGGTATCTGATTGCAACACACGCGTGTAACAACCGACACGAAAAATTAGCTCAGTGCTACGCTTTGAAAATGAAACGGAAATCCGAGTAAATGCAATGCGATAATGCGAGCCTGGTGAATGACTGTGTCTCTACTTATCGATCGTTTAATGCGAAATTTAGTATCGGTCTTATAATAAACTATTAACAAAACGCTTGCGTTGATTCCCTTAAGTTTTTTGATCGGCTGAGTTGTTATGGTGTAAGCATAACAAATTAATAAACGTTAGCATTTACAATATTTAATTAAATATTAGTTAGGGTTCAAATGGCTCAAACTAAAAGCTGGCTTTATTTAATATTTTTCCTGTTAAGTTTTTTTGTTAATATTTTTTCCTGTTATGTTGGAAATTACTTTAACTATTATTATACAAATAAATTTTCAAAACAATCATTTTCTGGGAATTGTGTAAATACACAGTATCATTTTGAATCCGAATAAGCCTAGTTTATTAAGATATTTAATCCCTTGTTAAGTCTTGTTAGACTTGATAAAGTCTTAATCAGTCTTCGTCTTCGCAAGGCAGCTGGATTATGAACTTAAAATTTCACTAACCCTAGTATAAACTGTACTTGAAATTAAATGAAATGGCAAACTGAACGAATCATTGAAATTTGGACAATAGTGCGAACAAGAAACTCAATATGCAAATATTATTTTATTGATTTTAAGACAAACAAATAACGAGGTCCCATGTATGAGAGAGAGTATCTTCTCAACGTGTACATTTTGACAGTGTGCGTCACAGCAATGACACGCAAAATGGCCGCCGCTCGAGTGAAACACGATAAATATAGACATTCATTATAGATTAAACCTAATTGTAAAGTTGAAACCCGTGCGTTTTGTTGAGACCATAAATATCTTATATTTTAAATTTTAGAATTGCATTTTATTTTTCAATCTATTTTATTTGAAAAACGGAATTCTACATATAGTTAAATTCTTATATATTTTTTGTGTTAAAAATAATAAGCAATCACCGAAACCTAACAATGAGTATCCGCAATCGTTGTAAACGCTGTTAACCTTTGTGTGTAGTATAAGTTGAGAAGAACAGGGAAGAACAAGGACTGGCAATTGGATCAATGAGGACCAAATGGTCAAATGGACCTATGAAATTTCATTTTATTATATTTTTATTAAGAGGCACTCTAAACTTTTGCTCTTAAATTTCTCTTTGGCGCAACTTTCAGGCTTCCTCTAATATAATCGAAAAATAAATAAATATGTACTCGTGTAACCCAGAGGTACAACTCTGGCCTATTTACTGCCTACTGGCAAAGATTTCCATTTTGCACGATCCGGACACACCTCTGTCGCTTTTTCTACATCCATAACATCTACGCCATAAGAAATACTTCTTAAATAGCCTTTATTTAATATGTCATTAATCTGATCGATGTAAGTTCTTCTGAGACGTTCCTTGTCAACTCTCATTTTTGTAACATAAACTTTCTCTCTCTCTCTCTCTTTCTCGCTATATTTCTCTCTCTTCATTTATCCTTTCGATACACACGAACATCCTTTAGCCTGTAAGTATGGACTTATTCGGCTTAATTCTTCATTATGGAACAATTGAGATTTTCTGGCTTTTCAGTAACCATGCATCAATACAAAAGAAGGGTTAATAAAAAGATTTAAAAAAAAACAAACATAAAAATCTAAACCTCTTATGAAAATCTAAATCTAACTTAGGCGTCTTACCTAAGTCTTTGCACTCGCGTTACGTGCACAAAGTAAAAACTTAGTGGCGTTAATCAGAAAAAACTGTGCAGGAGAGTTTTTAGTTTTTTTTTTTTAATTATTAGTATACACATAATAACCTTTAGATAATGATTTGATGAAGTTAAAAATAAAAATCAGTTTGAGTTTTTGTTAGACATCTTGAACTACAACATTGAAAATAGTCTCTGTTTTATATGTAAAAACATGGACAGAAAAACTAGATGGAAACAACAAAAGATCTTTATATTCAAGATAATCCGGTTACATACTTTGAAGATTAAGTAATAGATCAATAAGTTATTGGCTCTAAATATGTTAAAGTATTGAAATTATATTTTGTATAAAAAAACCTTATGATCACAATGTCTTTCGTGTAACATCTCCTAGCTAGTAGGCCTACTTAGCTTCTGCAATTTATTTAACAATCAGCCTTTATATTGGATAAGTGGTTCAAAGACGTAATTTGTTTATTACCATTCGCCGCGAAACGACTATACAGTCCTCATTCTAGAACCTTTTAAGATATTAATTCCACCAAGTGATAAAAAGTAAAATAGTATACATCTTAAATTTCATTTTAATATTTTTTTTATTATAAATCGACTTAAAAATGAAATTTTATAGTATCAAAAATCTTTATAAAACTTACAAGTATTATTTTGTTTCTTTGTGTTATGTTAAATTATGTAAAAAATATAGGTAATTTACATTTAGCGGCGAACGAATGTAATTAACTAACAGCTGTTGTCTAATGTGTTTTTTCATTGTACAAAAAGGTATTAATGTTTTGACCGTATTAGGCAAAAGTTTGCAAATGTTTTAGAATAATTCAGTTTGAATTTTGTACAACATTATTTGTTTTTCATGTGGTGAAATTTAATTTTTTATTTTCTAAAACCTTTTACATTGAAGAAATTGGTCCTCCGAGCCGGACATATTACAAACCAGGGATTAACACAGAAAATAAGTAAGCTATATACGATATTTTAAATTTTTATTAAATTGAAAAAAAACAATCCTTGAAAAAACTCAAGTCAACTTTAAAAATCAAATAAAAACCAAATTTATCACATCATGCAATTATGAGAGAAGACGAGGACACTACAAAATTACGAGTGGTTTACAATGCCTCAGCGAAAGGTAGTAACGGTTATTCACTTAATTATTGTATGCTAATTGGACCAACTCTCCGACCAGACTCACGCAGTTTACTAATTAAATGGAGTTACAGTAGAATCCCGCTTATCCGAATCAAATAAACCAGGGGTAATCCGTTTAATCGAAAATCCGGATAATTGAATTCAAAGTCAAATCAAACAATAATTAAATTTTAAATACTTATTTTGTTTTTTATAGAATAGGATATATATTTTTACATACATCTTTTATACAATACGATATCGAAAAAAATCAAGTAACGTATGTAATTTAATTTGTGTTTAATCTTTGACGTAATGATTGATTCATTCATCTTTTCACTGCGGCCAAATCCCTGATAGCGCATCAGTTGTAAGCAAGAAATATTTCGAACATTCCTAAAGAAAACATTTTTGCCTGGACTGACGGTGGTGGTGGACGTCTGGTGGTCAGTCTTGGCTGCAGTCACCGCCAAACATGGATGGAAACGTTCATAGGCAACAGAATCTCGGAAATTATACAGCGTATAGACAATGTGGCATCATATAAGGTTTTTGGAGAATTCAGCTGATTTCGCGTCACGAAGAATTAGTGCGCAAGAATTACGAACAAATGCATTACGGTGGTATGGAACAAATTGACCAGAGAAAAATAAATATTATACGAAAGGAAAGACATTCCACAAACCGAATTAGAAAAGAAAAAGAGCAAGATTAAAATATTGCATGATGTACAAAAATAAGTACCTATATTGGAGAGATTTTCAAATTTAACTAAATTAAAAAGAGTCTTAGCATAGGTACTGGTGAAAGTTATTATCTCTCTATTTCTCCTCTGATTGTCTTATTAACTATAAAACAATCAGAGCAGAAACCGACGCATTTAACTACTAAAGAATTGCAAATTATTATGAACAAATTCATATTACATTATCAAGGTATTTGCTTTAGTGAAGCGCCACGGTAAGGTGATAAAGAGAAGTAAGCTAATCACTTTAGATCCATTTGTAGGCAATAATGGCATATTAAGAGTAGAAGGCAGGTTAAGGGAGGCAAAAACGGCAAATAATCATAAACACCCTGTTATTATATCTAATAAGACTCACCTCATTGAACATGAAGTTGATATTAAAGGTTGCATAAAAACAATGCACGGAGGTCCACAGTTAATTATGTCATACATTCGATCATAATGAAAGCACCTACAGGAAAATACGCCAGAGAATGTGTGATTTGCATTAGACATAATGGTAGAACTCTTCAGCAACTCATGGGTCAGCTGCCTGCTATGCGTGTTACAACTACAAAAGCCTTTCCGAAATAAAATAGTGGCCTTGATTATGTTGGTCCAGTGTACATTAAGACTTCAAAAGGGAGAGGTAACAAATCTACCAAATGTTACATATGTATACTTATTTGTATGTGCAATAAGGCGATGAGTCTAAAGGTTGTATGACCTTAAATCGCAAGGATTTATAGCACTTTTCGACGTTTTGTAGCCAGAAGAGGTTACTATTAGAATAAATGAAAATTCTATCATTGATTTCATTTTAATTATAAACAAGTTAGAGTTTATTTACTTGACTGTTATTTAATTCTGAATACCCCACTCCACGAAAGAATACGATTGGAATGACTACTCTTGCTTTAAAATCGGTCAAGCCGTTTAGACTACAGCATGTTAGGTCACAATGAAACGGACGAACTTATATATTTTCATATACACGTTTCATATATATATATAAATATATGCTCCCACCAGTCAGGTAAAAATGTATGTAAAGTCAAAATATATATATTATATTTAACACTTCTGAAGGACGAAGAAGTTTTTATTCGAACAATATACTTAACTTTTTTCACTTTGTTAGTTAAAACGGAAAAAATTGAGACAAATAGTAGGCATTTTATTAAGGCAGTAGTCTGCTTTACAGGCTTCAAAAAATCGATTTTTCGTTTTTGTCTTAAATCTATTCCAAAACTATC